>CM045923.1:600000-790000 GCA_025177825.1 Aechmea fasciata | reverse complement strand
AATAGATGCATATATTTTGGACCAATGTATTCGAATATTTTATTTTTTTTCTTTTGAATGAATTTTATTGACGGTACAATTTATTAGAATACGAGTTTTTTATGGTGGGCTTTATAGTTTGTCCATAGACTATTTAATAAAATTTATAAACAAACTATATTTATACGAATATCCATACCCGATCTAGACCCGATCCATATCCGGTCTTGAACGGGTAGTATACGGGTAGTCACTACCAAGACCCGCTCAAATAAATCCGATGGGTATATTAGTAACTTTAGTACCCAGATCCGGACCCGACCCGAAGTTAAATAGATAGGGTATATTTTTTTTTTCTAACTATTTCTTTTTAGGGTATGGGTACGATATTAAGTACCTGAGACCCGGTCCACGGACACTTTTAATATATATATATATATATATATATATATATATATATAGAGAGAGAGAGAGAGAGAGAGAGAGAGAGAGAGAGAGAGAGAGAGTAGGGTTACTATACTCTTATGAGTATTGGAACCTTCGTACTTATAAATTGTTTTCAATGATGGAGCTTCCGAATTGACGACCTACTCCGTTAAATATGATCTAGAGTATTTGAAACTTCTAGAAAATAAATTTCGTAAATTTTCGAAATCATAATAAAGTCCATCAAGCGAGCATAAAATGAAGTCAAAATCGAACGATGTCCTAAAAATGGATGATCGGATCGTTCAATTTAAGATCGAAGTTATTGATCTTTATCTAGGTAGTGAATATAATTTTCTATCAAAAATTCAACAAATTCAGATTTTTTTACACCGTTAAACTAGCAAGTATCCCATACCTACCGTTAAATATTGTCAATTTTGTGACTTTTTGATCGTAAAGTAAATGATGTCGAAAAATTATAAAATTTGATTTCTAGATGTTTTAAATGCTCTGATCGTAAAGTAAATGATGTCGAAAAATTATAAAATTTGATTTCTAGATGTCTTAAATGCTCTAGATAACGTTTAACGGCATGGATCGTCGATTTACAAGCTCTATCATCGAAAACAACTTATGAGTACGAGGGCGATCGTACTCATAATAGTAATGGATGCTATATATATATATATATATATATATATATATATATATATATATATATAGAATTGGGCTCCTATGCTTTTAAAAGTACCAAGTCGTTGGTGTGTGTAAGTTTTTAACCTTGGATTAATAGATGTGCGGTAAGGATGATGTGGGCCCCTTTGGATTGAGTAGGTGGTTTGTTGAATAGTATAATCTAACGGGTGAAAATGATCAAAGGCGTAGATCTAACGGTAAAATATTCACAAGCACAAAATACTTGGTGCTTTTACAAGCACCATAGCCGGACTCTCTCTCTCTCTATATATATATATATATATATATATATATATATATATATATATATATATATATATATATATATATATATATATATATATATATATATATATATATATATAGAATTGAGCTATAATACTTTTGGAAGTATTGCCCCTATGGTGCTATTAGGTTTTTAGCCAATGGATCTACTCCTTGATTATTAATAGCACTTGGATCAAACACTATTCCACCTACCACCATCATCTTAACCTCACATTTCTCTTTCCAATGGCTAAAAACTCAATAGCACCCCCCCAATGGCGCTCTTGAAAGTATTCTAGCTCAACTCTCTCTCTCTCTCTCTCTCTCTCTCTCTCTCTCTCTCTCTCTCTCTCTATATATATATATATATATATATATATATATATATATATATATATATATATATTGAGTCGGAATGCTATCGGTAGCAAACCAAATTCCGTTGCAATTTTGTCACCCGAGTACTAGTACTAACTCAAAAATTTTATTTCAGACGGGACAATGAAACTCGTGTACCCGTACTAGCCTCTAAGGCAAGATTTGAGACGTTAGTCTCCAAAGATTTTGCATTTCACCAAGTCTAGTACCGGTACTCCACACGAACTTCACAAACCCAAGAGCACTTAATCATGTAATCCCTTTGGGGTTCCGATACTCAACTCAGGAACTGATACTCAACACCCAGAACCTGCAATTTGCAGATTTCTGTGCCAGCACCCAAACTCACACTGCACCGAGTCCGTTTCCGCGTCCATTTTGCGCCAAAACGACTCCGACTTGTCTCGACACTACTGATGTGTCGACAAGCCACTGATGCTGTAATCACTCAGACAGCCAAACCCCAGGGACACTACATTATATTATCAATACAATATCAACATACGACATCAATTCAATATCAACATGATAACATATTGAAAAATAGACTGAGTTTGTTTGATAATATATATAGAATGTTTTATATAGTTTAAAATATACCAAAAGTAATATCACGTGCTCCTTCTAGTCCCACTCCCTCGACCATATTCACCCATACATCCCCGATCACGACCACGACTGCGGCTACAATTAACACTATACCCATCGAAAGGCTTTATGACTTCCAACTGATCGAGATGTTCGATAGTAGTGCCCTCAACAACTAGTTGAGTGTCCTGCGTCTGGATCACCAGTTCGAGCTCGTGCTCAGCTATAGCAGATGTTGGTACTATGTCTGGCTGTTCTATATAGGGAGACTGCAACTATCGGTGCCGTTGGCGCCTATAATAAACAATATCGGCTTGTCAAGGTGGATCATCTAGTAATGATATAGTGTCTAGATGATGAGATGGATCCTTTGCGAGTGGTATTATTGTCGCTGAAGATGGCCCCAACGGATTATGTAGTGGTACATGGTTCGACGTTGAAGGTCTATACCATCTTCTAGTGGCTGTGGAGGTAGTGTTTAGAAGTATTAGTAAAGGTGCGCTATATATATAGATAGAGAGAGAAGGTTTTGTGTGCTATTAGCAGTACAGAGGTCTTCATGCTCATAAGTCGTTTTCGATGATGGAACTTTTGAATTGATGATCGGCCCTGTTAGAATTGATTTAATATATTTGAAGTATCTAGAAAATAATTTTTACAATTTTTCGATATCATTTATCTAGCGATCAAAAGGGTTAAAAATCAATATTTTTTAATTGTTGATATATATCGTTTGCAAGTTTAACAATATAGAAGTATTCAAATTAGATGAAATTTTAATAATTTGTTTTTTTATACTATTTATTGAAAAGATCAATATCTCATCGAAAATTTTAGTACAATATTATCACTTTTTGTGAGATTTTTATTTTCAGCCGTTGATTTCAAACCCTTTTGATAGCTAGGTAAATGATATCGAAAAACCGCAAATTATTTTTTTTAGATATTTCAAATACGTTAGATAACAAATCCGATCTCTTCGATGAAGCCCCAAAAAAAAAACAAAGCTTAGAGCACAGACCTCTGTGCTCTTAATAACACACAAGGCCTACTCTCTCTCTCTCTCTCTCTCTCTCTCTCTCTCTCTCTCTCTCTATATATATATATATATATATATATATATATATATATATATATAGAGCTAGTATACTATCAGACGAAGGCATCCATACTACCAAGTTGTTTTTAATGATGCGGCTTCCAAATCGACGATCGATTTCGTTAGACTTGATCTACACTATTAAAAGTATTTGGAAACTAAATTTTATAACTTTCGGTAACATTTAACTATCAAACGTGTAGTCTAAAAATGAACGGTTGAAAATAAAAATCTCATAAAAAATAATGATAAAACACTTGAATTTACGATCAGAGGTGCTGATCATACTCTAAATAGTGAAAAGAATTTTCTATAAAAATTTCATCAGATTTGGATTGTTTTACACCATTAAATTCACAAACGCATCTTATCTACCACTAAAATTGTCAATTTTGAGACCTTTTGATCACTAACCAAATGATGTTGAAAAATTATGAAATTTAGTTTCCAAATACTTTTAATAGTGTAGATCAAGTCTAATAAAACCGATCGTCGATTTGGAAGCTGAATCATTGAAAATAACTTGTTAGCACGGAGGCCTCTGTATACCGATAGTATACCACTAGCTCTCTCTCTCTCTCTCTCTCTCTCTCTCTCTCTCTCTCTCTATATATATATATATATATATATATATATATATATATATATATATATATATATATATATAGAGTCCGGCTACTATCCTTTTAATAGGATAGGAGCACTTGTCCTATCAATTTTTTAGCCTTTGGATCAATTCTTTTCATCATTTCTAATCATTGGATTAAATACTATAACCCAGTGAGGACCACTCAACCCTAGGGAGACCATTCAACTCTAACCGACTAATATCATCCTAACCCTATAATTTCTCATCCAAGGGGTAAAAACTTGATAGGACAAGTACTACTATCCTATTAATATGATAGTAGCCCTAGCATATATATATATATATATATATATATATATATATATATATATATATATATATATATATATATATATATATATAGAGCTAGGCTCCTATACTTTCTAAAGTACGGGGCCTCCGTACTTGTAAGTTGTTTTCGATGATGGGTTGTCCGATTCGGCAATCGGTTCCGTTAGACATGATCTACACTATTGAAACTATCTAGAAACCAAATTTCATAATTTTTTGACTTCATTTGCCTAGTGAACGAGTAGCCTCAAAATGAACGGTTGAAAATAAAAATCTCATAAAAAATAATGATAAAGGACTCAAATTTCAAATCGGAAGTATTAATCTTGCTATTGACGTTAAGTAGAATTTTCTATTAAATTTTCATGTAATTTGAATACTTCTACACCGTTGAACTTAAAAACGTGCCATATCCGTTAAAATAGTCATTTTTGGGACCTTTTGATCGCTTAGTAAATAATGTCAAAAAATTATAAAATTTGGTTTCTAGATAGTTACAATAGAGTAGATTATACCTAATGGAGCCGATCGTCGAATCGGATGTCCTATCATCGAAAACAATTTACAAGCACGGAGGCCCCGGTACTTTCGGAAATATAGTAGACGGATTTATATATATATATATATATATATATATATATAAGTAAGTCTCCCAGATTTCGAAAGTACGGAGGCTTCCGTGCTTGTAAGTTGTTTTCGATGATAGGACATCCGATTCGACGATCGGCTCCGTTACGAGTAATCTATCCTATTGGAACTATCTAGAAACCAAATTTCATAATTTTTTGACATCATTTACCAAGCGATCACAGATCTCAAAAATGACTATTTTAACGTACGATGTGGCACGTTTTTAAGTTCCATGGTGTAGAAGTATCAAAATTACATGAAAATTTAATAGAAAATTCTACTTAACATCAATAACAAGATCAATACTTCCGATTTGAAATTTGAGTCTTTTATCACTTCTTTTTATGAAAATTTCATTTTCTACTGCTCATTTTGAGGCTACACATTCACTAGACAAACGAAGTCAAAAAATTATAAAATTTGGTTTCTATATAGTTTCAATAGCTTAGATCAAGTTTAATGTAACCGATCACCGAATCGATGTCCCATTATCGAAAGCAAGTACATCCATTCTGGCGGAGGGCCGCCGTGCAACTGCGGGGAGCCCTAAGCTATATATATATATATATATATATATATATATATATATATATATATATATATATATATATATATATATATACAGAACTAGGCTACTATGCTATTAATAGCACCAAGTCATTGGTGCTACCAAGTTTTTAGCCATTGGATTGAGAGATGTGTGGTTAGAATGATGTGGGCCCCATAGGGTTAAGTGGGTGGTTGGTTGAATAGTATGATCTAACGGGTGAAAATCATCAAAGGGGTGGATCTAACGGTGGAAAACTTGGTAGCACCAAATGCATGGTGCTATAGATAGTATCAATGGACTATATATATATATATATATATATATATATATATATATATATATATATAGTCCGGCTATGGTGCTTGTAAAAGCACCAAATACTTGGTGCTTGTGATTTTTTTACCATTAGATCTACACCTTCGACCATTATCACCCGTTAGATTATACTATTCAACCAACCACCCACTTAACCCAAAGGGGCCCACATCATCTTAACCGCACATCTATTAATCCACAGGCTAAAAACTTACAAGCACCAATCACTTGGTACTTTTAAAAACATAGGAGCTCAATTATATATATATATATATATATATATATATATATATATATATATATATGAGTCCGGTATGCTATCAATAGGACGAAACACTCGGTGCTACCAAGTTTTCCGCCGTTAGATCTACCCTTTGATGATTTTTATCCGTTAGATCATACTATTCAACCAACCACCCACTTAACCCTAGGGGGCCCACATCATCCTAACCGCACATCTCTCGATCCAATGGCTAAAAATTTGGTAGCACCAATGACTTGGTGCTATTAATAGCATACTAGCCTAGTTCTATATATATATATATATATATATATATATATATATATATATATATATATAACACTAGGCTATTATGCTAATAATAGCATGAAGCACTTCATGCTATCAAGTTTTCGGCCATTGGATTGAGAGATGTGCGGTTAGGATGATGTGGGCCCTCTAGGGTTGAGTAAGTGGTTGGTTGAATAGTATGATCTAACGGATAAAAATGATTAAAAGGGTGGATCTAACAAATGAAAACTTGGTAGCACGAGTGTTTCATGCTATTGATATCATAGTAGTAATTATATATATATATATATATATATATATATATATATATATATATATATATATATATAGAGTAGAGCTAGAATACTTTTAGAAGCACCAACTCAATGGTGCTTCTAAGTTTCTAGCCCTTGGATCTACACCCGAATTATTAATACCCTTTGGATCAAATACTATTCCACCTACCACCACCTATCATCATCATCTCAACCCCACATCTCTCCAATCAATGGTTAAAAACTCAAAAGCACCACCATTTTGGTGCTTTTGAGAGTATCCTAGCTCAACTCTATATATATATATATATATATATATATATATATATATATATATATATATATATATATATATATATATATAGTAGGTCTTGTGTGCTATTAGGAGCACGGAGGCCTCCGTGCTCTGGGTCGTTTCGATGATGGAGTTTCGAATCGACGATCGGTTCCGTTAGACTTGATCTAGCGTATTTGAAGTTTCTAGAAAATAATTTTTCTGATTTTTTGATATCATTTACCTAGTGATCAAAAGGATTCAAAATCAATAATTTTTAATGGTTGATATCTGCCGTTTTCAAGTTTAACGGTGTAGAAACCTTCAAATCAGATGAAATTTTGATACAAAATTATTTATATTATCTCCAACAAGATCAATATTTCTGATCGAAAATTTTAGTTCTATATCACCACTTTTTATAAAATTTTTATTTTCACCGTTAAAAATTATTAATTTTGAATCTTTTTGATTGCTAGGTAAATTATATTGAAAAATCATAAAAATTATTTTTTAGGAATTTCAAATATGCTAGATCGCCTAACGGAACCGATCGTCGATTCTAAGCTCCATCATCGAACGGCTCGTGAGCACTGAGGCTCTCCGTGCTCCTAATAGCACACAAGACCTACTATATATATATATATATATATAAAATTAGGAATACTATTAATAGTAAAACGCTCTTTTTGCTACCAAGTTTTTAACCCTTGGATGAAAAATTATAGGGTTAGGATGATATTAGTCGGTTAGAGTTGAGTGGTCCCCGTAGGGTTGAGTGGTTCCCATTTGGGTTATAGTATTTAATCCAATGGTTAGAAATGATGAAAATAGTTGATCCAAAGGCTAAAAAACTGATAGCAACAATGGGATTTTGCTTCTAATAGTAGCCCAGTCCAACTCTCTCTCTCTCTCTCTCTCTCTCTCTCTCTCTCTCTCTCTCTCTCTCTATATATATATATATATATATATATATATATATAGTAGGTCTCCTGTGCTTTCGAAAGTACAGAGGCTTCCGTGCTTGTAAGTTGTTTTCAATGATAGGATATCCAATTCGACGATCGGCTTCGTTAGGCATAATCTATGCTATTAGAACTATCTAGAAACCAAATTTCATAATTTTTTGACATCATTTACTAGGTGATCAAAGGGTCTCAAAAATGACTATTTTAACGGCTGATGTGGCACGTTTTTAAGTTCAACGGTGTAGAAGTATCCAAATTACATGAAACTTTAATAGAAAATTCTACTTAATATCAAGAGTAAGAATAATACTTCCGATTTAAAATTTGAGTCTTTTATCACTGTTTTTTATAAGATTTTTATTTTCAGCCGTTCATTTTGAGACTACTCGTTCATTAGGTCAACTAAGTCAAAAAATTATAAAATTTGGTTTCTAGATAGTTCTAATAGCATAGATCATATCTAACGAACCGATTGCCGAATCAAATGTCCCATCATCGAAAACAACTTACAAGCACGGAGCCTTCCGTAATTTCGAAAGTATAGTAGTAGCCTAACTCTCTCTCTCTCTCTCTCTCTCTCTCTCTCTCTCTCTCTCTCTCTATATATATATATATATATATATAGAGTAGGGCTACTATACTATTATGAGTAGTAGAGCCCTACTACTCATAAGTTGTTTTTCGATGATAGAGCTTAGAATCGACGATCCACTCCGTTAAATATGATCTAGAGTATTTAAAACTTCTAGAAAATAAATTTCGTAATTTTTCGAAATCATTTACCTTACGATCAAAAGCTCACAAAATTGACAATTTTTAACTATGGGATACTTGGTAGTTTAACGGTGTAAAAGAATTGAAATAGGTTGAATTTTTGATAGAAAATTCTATTCACTACCTAGATAAAGATCAATAACTCCGATCTTAAATTGAAGGATCCGATCATCTATTTTTAGGACGTCATTCGATTTCGGCCGTTCATTTTATGCCCATTTGATGGACTTTATTATGATTTTGAGAAATTACGAAATTTATTTTCTAGAAGTTTTAAATACTCTAGATCATATTTAACGGACTGGATCGTCGATTCGGAAGCTCTATAATCGAAAACAACTTATGAGTAGTAGGGCTCTACTACTCATAATAGTATAGTAGCCCTACTCTATATATATATATATATATATATATATATATATATATATATATATATATATATATATATATATATATATATATATATATATATATATATATATATATATATATATCCGGTTAGGGTGCTTCTAATTATAGCACCAAGTGCTACCAAATTTTCCACAGTTAAATTTACCCTTGTGACCATTTTCATCCTTTAGATTATACTATTCAATCAATTAGTCACTCGACTTTGGGAGACGAGTGCTATTAAAAATATTTCAGCTTAATTCTTTTCTTTTTTTTTTTTTTTTTTTTTGAGAGAGATAGGTAGCACGCTACCCGCTTCGTTTATTTCATTTAGAAATAAACTTAGCCGAAAATGTAAACTTAGTGATCAAAAGGATTCAAAATCAATAATTTTTAATGGTTGATATCTGTCGTATTCAAGTTTAACGGTGTAGAAGCATTCAAATTAGATGAAATTTTGATACAAAATTATTTATATTATCTCCAACAAGATCAATATTTCTGATCGAAAATTTTAGTGCTATATCACCACTTTTTATAAAATTTTTATTTTCAGCCGTTAAAAATTATTGATTTTGAATCTTTTTGATTGCTATGTAAATGATAATGAAAAATCACAAAAATTATTTTCTAGAAATTTTAAATACGCTAGATTTAGTCTAACGGAACCGATCGTCGATTCGGAAGTTCCATCATCGAAAACTGCTCAGGAGCACGGAGGCCTCCGTGCTCCTAATAAGACACAAGACCTACTATATATATATATATATATATATATATATATATATATATATATATATATATATATATATATATATATATATATAGAACTAGACTACTATGCTATTAATAGCACCAAGTCATTGGTGCTATCAAGTTTTTAGCTATTGGATTGAGAGATGTGCGGTTAGAATGATGTGGGCCCCCTAGGGTTAAGTGAGTAGTTGGTTGAATAGTATGATCTAACGGATAAAAATCATCAAAGTGGTGGATCTAACGGCTGAAAACTTGGTAGCACCGAGTGCTTCGTGCTATTGATAGCATAGCAGCCGGACTCTCTCTATATATATATATAGAATTAAGCTAGAATACTTTTGGAAGTATTCCCCCCATGGTGTTATTAGGTTTTTAGCCATTGGATCTACTCCTTGATTATTAATAACTCTTGGATCAAACACTATTCCACCAACCACCACCTACCACCATCTTCTCAAACACTCACTAGTAGAAAATTAGTGATTAGCGGCATTTATTTATGTTGCTAAATGATCAAAGGGTCTCAAAAATGACTATTTTAACGGCTGATGTGGCACGTTTTTAAGTTCAACGGTGTAGAAGTATCCAAATTACATGAAACTTTAATAGAAAATTCTACTTAATATCAAGAGTAAGAATAATACTTTCGATTTAAAATTTGAGTCTTTTATCACTGTTTTTTATAAGATTTTTATTTTCAGCCGTTCATTTTGAAACTACTCGTTCATTAGGTAAACGAAGTCAAAAAATTATAAAATTTGGTTTCTAGATAGTTCTAATAGCATAGATCATATCTAACGAACTGATCGCCGAATCGAATGTCCCATCATCGAAAACAACTTACAAGCACGAAGCCTTCCGTACTTTCGAAAGTATAGGAGCCTAACTCTCTCTCTCTCTCTATATATATATATAGAGTTGAGCTAGAATACTCTTAAAATCGAGCCCATTTTACTCTCGAGTTGTTTTCGATGATAGAGCTTTCAAATTGACGATCGCTCCGTTAAATATGATCTAAACCATTTAAACTACCTAGAAATCAAGTTTCACGCACTTTCGATATTGTTCTTCTATCCATCTAGTGAACAAAAAATGAATGGTTGAAAATGAATATTCTTTAAAAAAATGATGATAGGAGTCTTGTAATCAAGATCAAGAGTATAGATCTTGTTTTAAATAGTTTAAAGAATTTTCTAACAAAAATTCAATTGATTTGGATATCTTTACACCGTTAAACGAGAAAACGTCTCTTATCCACCATTAAAATTACAAATTTTGAAACCCTTTGATCATTAGGCAAATGATGTCGAAAATATTTGAAATTTGATTTCTAAACACTTTAAGTGGTATAGATCATGTTCAACAGAGCCGATCATCAATTTGGAAGCTCTATCATCGAAAACAACTCGAGAGTAAAATGGGCTACTCTTAAGAGTATTCTAGCTCAACTATATATATATATATATATATATATATATATATATATATATATATATATATATATATATATATATATATATATATATAATTGAGCTAGAATACTTTTGGAAGCACCAACTTTTGGTGCTCTAAATTTCTAGCCATTGGATCTACTTTTTGACTATTAATAGCCTTTGGATCTAACACTATTCCACCTATCATCACCTATCCTATCTACCACCACATACCACCATCATCTCAACCTTACATCTCCCCATCCAATGGTTAAAAACTCAAAAGCACCACCTCAATGGTGCTTTTGAAAGTATTCTAGCTCAACTATATATATATATATATATATATATATATATATATATATATATATATATATATATATATATATATATATATATATATATATATATATATATATATATATATATATAGGGTGCTTCTAATTATAGCACCAAGTGCTACCAAATTTTCCACAGTTAAATTTACCCGTGTGACCATTTTCATCCTTTAGATCATACTATTCAATCAATTAGTCACTCGACTTTGGGAGACGAGTGCTATTAAAAACATTTCAGCTTAATTCTTTTTTTTTCTTTCTTTCTTTTTTTTTGTTTTTTTGTGTTTTGTTTTGAGAGAGATAGGTAGCATGCTACCCGCTCCGTTTATTTCATTGAGAAATAAACTTAGCTGAAAATGTAAATCAACTAGGATTCGAACTTGGGTCTCGGATACCAACCACCAAGCTCTTTGCCACTTGCTTTAGGGACGGTCTGTATTTCAGCTTAATTCTACACACACTATTAATATACTATACATCATAGTAACTCAACTCTCTCTCTCTCTCTCTCTCTCTCTCTCTCTCTCTCTATATGTATGTATTTTAAAATTATTTTAAATGATAGGACTACCGAATCGACGATTAACATTGCTAGATCTGATCTAAAATAATTGAAGTATCTAAAAACAAATTTGGTGACTCTCAACATCACTTAAATTGACTGAACGAGCTCAAAATCAACAGCTTGGAATAAATATCTCACACTAATTGATGATGTCATCTAAATTTTAGACCTTTTATTTTACATAGGATTAATTTTTTTAAAAGAACTTACAGAATATTTTTATATCGTTAAAATTATAAATGGCACATATCGACTGTCACGCCCCGGGTTGCATATTCACCGGGCACGCCGACAAATCCGCCGTATACAAAAGAATTTCTTCTGTATACGAAGCGTAGCTGAAATAAACTATAAACACGCAGGTAGGAAAATAAACTTTATATACATACAATCACAGATACAAAAGTACACTACTCGCTTCAGCGAGTTCAACTGTATGTACAAAAGCGTCCAAACCAAAAACTATCACTACCTGCAGGAGAATCCTCTAACTCAGCACTCGACGGGGAAGGGCTCTAGCTCGCAACGCCCTTACCTCGATCCGACTCAGAAGGAGCAGCAGCTGGAGACGGAGGCCCTGCAACAACAGTGGAAGAAAAGGGGCGTGAGAACTACTATTAAAACAAGTAGTCCTCAGTGGGTGCCGCCCTAAACACATCGGTCCACCCACTAAGTCCACGGGGTAAGCAAGCAAGTAAAAGAAGCTGGAAACTCTCGACAGCTAGAAACCCCTATACTATCCTGCTCCAAACCACCCTCAGTAGAACAAGTAAGAGCTGACCCAATCTTACGAGGGACTGTGAAAGCACCTGTCCCGCCTAGCGAGGACACCGTGGCTCAAGAGCATCTGGCGGAGAATACTCTCTCGAGACTGGAACTACTCTCCGTCTCGCCTAATAAGGTTACACCATATCTCAAGAGCAACCGGCGGAGCAAGCTCTCTAGACTGTGAACACACCCGTCTCGCTCAACTAAGCTCTACTCAAGTCACAACCTCACAGAAGGTAGAACGAAGGGTCACTGACTGTCTCACTCGGGCTGCCCAAACGGACCCACCCTGCCTGTATCTAGCCACGCCGTACACCGCCTTTAAGGTGTCGGCTCAAGAACTGTCTCAAACTGGAACTGCGAATCAACATCGCACTGCGAATCAACATCGCACTGAAACCTCATTCCGGAATGGCATTCGCGGGGCGCGACCCACGCGAGTATACAAGTATCTCATCCGTCATTGTAGCTCTCACGTGCAAAAGCCGAGTACACAGTGGTCCAAATACTAACACACCACGTGCCCCATGGCACAAACTGTAACCACACAGTACACTGGGTCCCCCGTCAAACCCCCGACGGTGCCCGACAACCAGCACGACTAGACTCTGCTGAAAAGTAAGCTCGGCATCCACAGCGCGAGCGTGAAAGCAAACTACACTACCCAGGGTATCCATCGCACTCCCACGGCGAGGATACGGCACAAAACGGCTCCTAGAGCTAAATCTGGTAGTGTAAGCTAGTGACGATCCAAAACGTGGTTTCTCCTAAGTCAAGTCCAAGTCCAACATGTATAAAATATTGCTCACTAAGCATGCTCCAAAATTCAGATATTCCAACATATAAATCCAAGAATTGTAACTAGCATACTAGTCGAAACCAGAGTTTATACATGTCGACTATTAATACTTAGGAGTATTCCGATGTAAACCCACCTCTTAAGCGATCTCCTGGCAGCGAAGGAAGTGTCCCGCGTCAAGGTGATCCCTCGCTGGTCCGCTGAAATCCGAAGGCTCCCGCTGCGAAGAGGCAAATCCAACGATAAGCGAATTCACGAATTCTGTCAGGAAAACAGCGGCTGAGAAAAGCTTAATTCCAGATAAGCTAACCTTAACCAAATTCAGCGATTCAGGGCTCGAAATCTTCGTCTCGCAGTCACGAATCCAACGCCGCAAGTTTCGCTGGATTCCGCCTCTCCTACGCTGAGATCAAGGCGAAACACCGACGGTCGACGCTGGAATCCTGCAGTTCGGCGTTTCAGAAATTGCTCGCAAACAGCGGCTCAGTAAAGATGGGTTCCGACTGAGAAAACCTTGTCCAAATTCAGCAAGTAAGGTGTCGTTGGAATCGTCTCGCAGTCGCTGATCCAATGCCCCAAATTTCGTCGCGTTTCGACTCTCCTACACAGAGATATGGTCAAAACTCCGCGGGTCGACGGTGCTGCCAGCAGCAGTTCGAAAATCCAGGAATTTAGAAGCTTCGGAGGGAAACTCGATGGGCTACTCACCTCGAAACGAGCCCTAGGCCTGTCGCCGAGTCGGGGGCAGTGGTCCCGCACGCACGCCGGGCCCCTCGCAGCGTCTCGACGCCGAAAGCTCGCTGAAATCACACGTCGGCGCGTCGTCGTCGTCGAAGCTCGAGCTCTCTTGGGCTCCTCCACCTCCTCTGGTTGCTAAGGGTAGGAGCAGCAGCAGCAGCAAAGAAGGAGAAGAAGAAGGAGGAGAGTCTCACTCTCTCTCCTCTCTGCTGCTAAGTAAGGGGGGTGAGGGGGGTGATGTGACAAGTGCCAAAAAGTCAAACTGCACCATGCTTTCACCTTGTACCGGTACAAATCCCTCCTTGTACCGGTACAAACAGGCAACCCGAGAGCATCTGCGCAGGGCCATACCGGTATAGCTCTGGTGGCTATACCGGTATAGCAACCGTTGCTATACCGGTATAGCAACCGACTTGTACCGGTACAGCTCACAGAAAAATCTGCTATTTGCAGATTTTCGTGGCACACGCTGCTCTCGCGTTCCCACGGGGCCCGTTTAGCGTCTATTTGGCGCTAACGCGACCCGGACCTGTCCCGACACTCTCCAGAGCTGTCGACAAGCCTCAGGTGCAAAATCCAGGTCTCTACATCGACTATAAAAATTATTAATTTTAAGCATCTCTGATCACCGAATAAATAATATTGAACAATCACGAATTTTATTTTCTTATATGTCAAATACTTTGTAACAAGTCTAAGAAAAACAATCATCTATTTGAAAGTACCATCATCAAAACTAATTTGATAGTACGGGCATTTTTGTGTTTCTAAAAACACTCCAACCTAGCGCGCGTGAGCTCTCTCATTCTCTCTCTCTCTCTCTCTCTCTCTCTCTCTCTCTCTCTCTCTCTCTCTCTATATATATATATATATATATAGTGTGAGGCTACTATGCTATCGGAATCACGGAGCCTTCCGTGCTTCCAGCTCATTTTCGATATTGCGACTTTCGAATCGTCAATCGGCTCCGTTAAACATGATCTAGAATGATCTATAGTATTTGAAGTACCTAGAAAATAAATTTTACGATTTTTCAATATCATTTGCCTAGTGATCGACGGGGCTCAAAATCAATAATTTTAATGGCCGTAGTGAGCCGTTTGCAAGTTTAACGGTGTAAAAATATCCAAATTACGTGAAATTTTGATAGAAAACTCTTTATACTATATAAAATAAGATCAATACGTTTGATCTAAAATTTTAATGTCATATTATCACGTTTTGTAAAATTTTTATTTTCAGCCGTTGATTTTGAGTCCCTTCGTTCACTAGGTAAATAATATCAAAAATTCGCATAATTTATTTTTTAGGTACTTCAAATACTTTAGATCAAGTTTAACGGAGTCGATCGATGATTCGAAAGTCACAACATCGAAAACGAGCTGGAAGCACGAAAGGCTCCGTGCTTCTAATAGCATAGTAACCTTTCTCTCTCTCTCTCTCTCTCTCTCTCTCTCTCTCTCTATATATATATATATATATATATATATGTATAACCCTCCGTACGATTCCAATAGAGAGTAAATATTGTTTTGCTATTCCAATTCTGTAATGATCCACGATCAGTTTGCAAGTTCCGATTTGAAATTCGAAAGGTGCTTTACAAATTAGGTAAACATGCCTGAAAGAGTAGACTAAATTCCCAATGGCCATAGAACCGTCTAGTCCTCTTGTTTACAGCCCTCTTGTTTATGACAATCTGTTAAATATATAACCACTATTTTCTAATAGCTTAAATTTTTAGAATATAATAATTATTTCATATATTTCACATAGTATCATAGCAAAAGGCCGTAAATTCAAGTCACGTCAGGCTCCTAACATTATTAATTTCTTCTCATTTAATTCAAGTTCACGTCATAAGCCTTGCAAAATGCCTCGAGCCCAAAAATGAAAAAAAAGTGTTAAATATAAAAATATAAAAATATTGTTCTTTAATAATTTAAGTTTTTAGAGTACAACGGCTGTTTCACACAATCAAACCCACAATTAATTAAATGGCAAAATCAGTAATTGATAAATGCAGATTTGTTTTCTTACATATATACAACAAGCATGCATTGACGCAGCACTGACCTTACATCCACAAAACAAAAAAAGTTGGATAGTAAGGCCTAATACAGCTAAAAAAGTTATCCAAAGCTACCTTAACTACTTCCTGCATAGTTAAACAGCAATCAATCTACAGCAACTGCTCTATGTACCTGATTCACAGCAATTTGTCCATGTCAATCATAATGAAATTGAAAAAAGAAATTAAGCATAATAAAAGAACGAAGGAAGAAATGAGGGAAAGTTTTTAGAAAAAGCACACATATTGCTGAGTATCTGATCATATCAGAAATGATTCTGTATAAACTTATCAATAAGGTTTGCTGCAATCTTAATGAGATTAGAAAAGGCGATTTTACCAACAACGATTATATAACAATAGAAAAAGCCATGTTGTATTCTGTATGAGACGACATAAGTTGGTCATGCTTAAAATTGTTGGGCATGTAGATTTACATAAAGCTACAGTTAAAAATGTCTACCAAGCATTAAGCGGGACGTAGGAGTAGTAATTTTAATGGTGAAATAGATTATACTAAGACTAGAAAACTACATTTAAAGGCAAACATGGAATGGTATATACTAAGATAAGAAAATACATTAAATGCAAAGTATATTTTTTGGTTCATCGTTTCCTGGCCGTACCTTCCTACTATTCCATAGAGAGCAAGCAGTAAGAGTTCCTTCAGTAGTAAAGTGAACCTGAAATGGTTAAAATTAAAAGGAAATAATCATATAACTTAAGCTTGCACACTAAAAAAAAAAAAACACAGAGAGAAAAGTAAAAAATAAAAGATTAAAAATCAAATAAGTTCCTAACATTTCGATGCCATACCTAGCCACCAATTACCTCTTGTAGCAAAGTGTGAGTTATCTAAATCATCCTCCTCATAGCTCATATACTGACCAAGCAAAAGCAAAAAAGACATCAAAGTGGGCATTAATTTCTCATAGCAAAAGAGAGAACATGGAGTTAAAATTTGTCCGAAACAGAGAGAACTTGTCAGAAATAGAGAGACTAAGGGAAAATTAAAGGTAAGTTGAAACTAAGGTTTTAAGTGCCTGTTGGCACGGGCCGTATCCACCGTGCCGTACCGTGTCAACAAGATACCGGCACGATACAGACCCCGTGCCAATGGCACAGCTCAAAACCCTCTATTCTTTAAATTAGTAAGTCATTTCCTCAATAAAGTTCAAAAGATAAAGTTCAAAAGTTGTGATAAAAAAACACAATAAATAGTTAGAATATTTTGTTGCTAAAGAAAATAAATATTTCATGCTATTATGTGTCGGCACATAAGAATTTGTTTGACCGGCACGCATCGGCACGGCTCGGCATGCACCGTGCCGTACTGTGCTGGCAAGTTTTCGACACGATCCCGTGCCACGACACTTAAATCTTTGGTTGAAACACATCATACGTTTCACGTGTGAATTTGTAGCTGACCACTTACAGCGTCAGTAACTTTAGAGGTCACAGTCGATTTTGAGCAGGTGTAAAAATCCCGCCCACCATAATGCACTGATGACCCGAAATAGCCCAATTCTGTTGGATCAGAGAGGAAAGTTGATCTCTCATCTTTCATTTGTGTGGCCGGACGCTTGCTCGAAGATTCTTGATGTTTTCCATCTACAAATGCTTACGCTATATAAGTATATATAGCTTGCTGCCGACTTCAACATAAATGAGTGCTCTAAAAGTATATAGAAACAAAAGTAGCATAAACCTCGTACTATGCTTTACTCAAAAGAAAAGCGCACTATTCTAGAACGCAAACCATGAGACTTTAAGGCCCAGAGACAGAAGAAATATTTTTAATAGTTTGGAACTTCTAATTCTCCTACCGAAACAAGTTTATCGGAGAGATTTCAAAGAACTTAATCGACCAAAACTACACCCTCAGCCAGGCAAAACAGACCCAAAATGCCCCTCTTTACATGAACTTCCACTAAAATGCAAGTAGTATTTGAAATAGAAAAAAAAAAAATTTGCAAATCACAAGCTTCAGGACTATTCAAATGAATAAACGACAATCAGAAATCAACTTGAACAACCATGCTCAAGTTAGACAAATCTACCGACCTTATCGCTTGACACATCCAACAAGAAATAAGGAAGAGCCTACAATTATTTATACCCGAGAATATATTCAAGTACCTAGAATAACATTTTGAGCCTTCCCAGTTTGACAATCAGAGGTTGGAGAAACCTTTTCGATGACCTATAAATCAAAATGAAGTCGCAAGCAATAAAAATAGAATCAGAGAAACAGAAACACACAAAAATTGAAAAAGTAACAAAAATTTGCGAGGTATTAAAGGTGCAGAATAAAGTAAGATCGGAATACTCGCTCCTAAATTATTCATTCAACTGCATCATGCAGAGTTTATAAATTACATGCACTCTCATTGACCTGACAAGAAAAAAAGAGTGAAAATGTCTGACAGATATCCTTAAAAGAAGAATTTATACCCAAAAAATTCTGACAGAAATATATGAAACAAAAAATTAATAATAATAATAAGAAAGGGTAAAGACTAGTTTGATAAAATTTGGAAGGAATGGCTTTTTTTTTTTTTTCTTTTTTTTTTTTTTTTTTTTTTTTAATTTTGCTTATTTGAACTGTTTAATGGCTATCGTACTGTAAAATCTTGCTCAATAATAATGTTTGTTTTTAACAAGAATCTAGCGACGTGGATCGCCTGTATATGTTAGTATTAATTTTAAAACAGTAATTTAAAACTTCTATTTAGCCCTAGGGTCTCCTGGGCAGCCCAACATTCTATGGGTTTTGTCTGGAAATCCATACTTTGGTTTTCATATGTGAGTTTTAGTCTCACATTAAAAATCAAAGACATGTTGCTTCTTTTTATATACTATTTCATTCTCAAGTTAGTTACTTAGAAGAATATGAGAGCAATGCTCTCGACTAAACACACGCACGGCACGAGCTGAGCGGGGACGGGCGGCAGTGCATGCTATCTTGGACCGGTTCACTTAATCTTTTTATTTATTGGGATTTTTATATTGGAGCCTAATAATTACCTTACCTTGGTAAGGGGCTTATCTGGATTCTGTCCGGATCTGATCCAACCTCGATAAGAGCTAACGACTTACCCGAGATTGAGCCATTGGACCCTTACCGTTGGACCTTACCTGGACCTTACCTATATACAGAGGAGATGGTGCACTTGAGGTGCTGAGGAAGCCTCAATCCAAGACCTTCATCTTCCTCCTCTCCTACACTGAGCTTTCAATCTCCTTTACGGTTTTGCTATTTTGCCGGATCTCTAAAAGCTGCTTAGGGTCGTGTTGCACCACCCCGAAGACGTGCCGACGGGGTGGGCAATGATCGTTGTATCTCTAGGAGTGATTACTGGAGCGTCGTACGTAAAGAAATAATCTCACTTCTAGGACAATACTTTGCACGTCTTGACTCATAGGCTTTTTCAACTCTGAAGTTTTTACTATTTAATTCTTTCTTGCGGTTTTCAAAACTGAACTTAAATTGTTTTCGTTCAAAATTGTTCAAAAGAAAATTTTACTGAAGATTTAGAAAGATTTGTCCAAATCAACTCGCTAAAAATAAATAAATGATGATACACTTATTAAATTCCGAAAATAAAAAGATAATCAAATTGTTCAAATTAAAAAAAAAAGAGTTAAATAGCGAAATAATTACACCGACAAAAAGAAAGGTCGTAGTTCATATGACTTGCGTAAATTAGCTCATATAACTTTCGTAAGAAAAAAAAAAAAAAAAAAAAAGGAGGGCAAAAGTAAGAAGGTTGAAAACCCAGATGACCAAGTGACCAGAAAACCACCCACAACTCAAACAAAAATGACATTTTGATCATAGTTATAATACATAAACAGTGAGAAAATTAAGGAGTAAGAGAAAAATTAATACCGAGAAACCCACCACCACCACCTCCTCCTCCTCCTCCTTAAAGCCAAAGATTTCATCAGCAGTTGAAGTTGGAGGAGGAGGAAGATGAGGAGGAAGCGGAGGAGGACAAGGAGAAGAAGAAGGAGAAGAAGGAGAAGAGGAAGCCGCGTCCTGTCTCTTCACTTCCATCGCAGCGCAGCAGCAGCAACTCTCCCAACAAATTCCTCAAATTAAGAACTAATTGATTCGAAAACCCGGCCTCTTGTTTCTATTTAAAGCCACACGCCGCCATTTTATAAAGCTCACATGTGAATAGGATGAATCCCAAAAAAAAAAAAGTATAAGATGTAATAAAATTTTGAACACAATTTTGTCTCTTTTCTCAAATTATTTTTCAAATTTTTAATTAAAATTTTCTTACCTCCTGTTATTTTGGTTAAGATGGTTGAGGAACCCTCAAGTATTGGCTATTTTGAAGTTGCACCATGGAGTTTTCAATTTAGAAATAATGTCTGTACGGTCAAAAGGGGTGTACATCTTGTACACTCTCATTGTGACGCTTTGGGCGGACAAGAAAAACTCTGTCCATTTGGCGCGTCTGGCGTACGCGCCTGTGTGGGCTCCTTTCGCCAAATAAGGGAAGGGGCGGCCGGACATGACACCTTTGACCAATTTTGCTCCTTAATTAGATCATACTATTCCACCAATCACCCACTCCATCCTAGGAGACTACTATTATCCTAAACTTTCAAATCTTTATCCAAGGGCCAAAAATTTACAAGTACCAATAATTTGTTACATTCAAAAACATAGGAGCTCAATTATATGTTCGGCTACTATACTTTTATAAGTATAGGTCCCTTTGTACTCATAAATTTTCCGCTGATAGATCTAACCTTTTGACCATTTCCATCCCTTAGATATACTATTCAACCAACCACTTACTCTCCCAACCCTAGAGGATCAGTATCATTCTAATCAAGTACCATTATCATCCTAATTGCACATTCTTTCATCCAATGATCGAAAACTTATAAGTACAAAGGAGTCTACACTCATCAGAGTACAGTAGCCCTAGCCTATATATATTAGATTACCTTCTCGAAACAAGGAAGGGCATGAATCAGAATAGGCACGGGAGCTAAGAGAGATTGGCAAGATTTAAATATAAAGTGTGCCAAGTGCCTTTCGCTGTTTGTTATTAGAAGAAGGAAAGAAAATCTTTAGAAGAAGGATACTTGATTTTGGTTGCTCATATCATATGTGTCGCTACTATAAGGACTGATATTTTGGCAGTGCAGCTAAACTCTCTGTTGACGATGTTTCTATGTGTAATTTAATTACATAAGCACTCTTCAAGTTTTAGAAGAAAATGAGTTAGAATGGAGAAGTTACGCAATCATTACTAATCACTTGTCAACTCTGGGCGGTCTCAAGATGTCGTCGCACAACTTTGACCCTTTTCTCTACTTCCAACAGAATATCAGGGCCCAAAGTATTTCTCTCACCTACATCACTCCAATGTAAGGGTGATTAATACTTGCGCCTATACAACACTTCAAACGGAGACATTCAAATGCTCGCTTGATAGCTGTTGTTGTGCGCAAACTCAACCAATCTCAAGTGTTGATGCCACTATCCTCCAAAATTCAGGACGCAAGCTTTCAACATGTCCTCTAGAGTCTAGATGGTCCGCTCTGACTGACCATCAGTCTGTGGATGGAACGCCGTGCTAAAGTGAAGCTGTGTACCCAAAGCCGCCTAAAGGCTCCTCCAGAAATGCGAGACGAACCTCGGGTCTCTATTTGATACAATCGAGGTAGGTACTGTAACGCCCCCAATAGTCCCACATCGGATAGGATACTGATTTGGATTAGTTTATATGAGACCTGCATGCTAGTAATAATAACTAGGCTTAAGCATTTTGGGCCGGTGGTTGGGCCCAACGAGTTATTATTACTAGTGGGCTGGGTCGTTACACTTGGTATCAGAGCCGGTTCACTAGTTGGACATGTGTGGCGAGTCTCGGCTGAGCTAGGGTCTGGAAGACGGGCTAGCGAGACGACCCTCACATCGCTAGGTATTGTAGCATATCGCTTCCCCATAAAGCATGCTGAGTTCCGTCGAAATGAGCGGGACCTGGAGCGGAGCGAGTATGGGAGGTTTCTAAGTGTATTAGAACCTATGTGAAGTGAGAACGGAACCCGAGGAAGCCAAACTGCAAGTCTGAAAAAGTTCCAAACTTGGAGCTCACTGAGACCGGTCCCCATGGCGGGAGACCGGACCTCACGCGCGCAGCAGCCAAGGCAGAGGGAAAATCGGCTAAGTCCTGGAAGGACCCCTTTCGGGAACCGGTCTTGGTGGCGGAGACCGGTCTTGGTGGTGAAGACCGGTCTTGGTCTGTGTAATCAGCCGAGAATGGCTAAGTCCCTGATAACCTGCCCTCGTGAACCGGTCCTCGATGGTGGAGACCGGTCTTCAAGCCCGCAGACTGTCCAGTTTGGATGGTTGCAAATAATAGGATTTGGGGGGCCCTATTGCAATTGTAGCAAAATGTTAAAGGCTTGGGCCTTTCTATTTCACAGCACACTCACCATTCTCTCTTTTCTTTCTCTCTTTCTCTCTCTAGAAGGGCCCTAGAGCTTGGAGATCAAGGAGAGGAGGAAGAAGAAGAAGCTTGTGGAGGGTTTTGGTGGACTTGGGAGCTTTCCTACAAGGTGTAGTTGGAGGAGCTTGCTACTAGAGGTAAGATTTCACAAGTATAGTCTTAGGGTTTGGTTTTTCTCTAAGATTTGAGGTTGCTAGCTTGTTTGCTAGTGTTAGAAGCATGATAGAGCCTAGACCTCCGTGAAACCTCCATGAAAGCTCAAGTGCTCTAATGGTGGTTGGCTAGGGTTTGTACTAGAGGCCAAGTAGATGGTTCTAATGGCTTGAGGAAGGTACTAGAGTGCTTCCTAGTTGATTCTAAACTATCTTTTGCTTAGGGTTGAGATCAATCTAGGAGCAACAACAAAATGACATTGTTAGGGTTTGGAATTTGGGGCTTTTGTCCTAAAGTGTTTCCAAGGCTAATTGACCTTATGAAAACCTAATTGGGGGTATTCCCGACGCGTGGGACAACTCCGTTCGTCGAAACGAAAAGCCCATATGTGAGCTACTATGTAAATCGGATTGATTTAGGCTCTGTTTAACGCGCAGGTCACAACCTAGGGATCGGATAGCTACAAAACTCGAACCATAACTCCACCATAATATTTAAAGGTGGGGGTGCATTCCGGAATCGTTGGATTCCCTTCTATGTCTATTCACTTTTGTTGAGCATATTATATTGTAGAATATTCATGCATGATAGGGTAGTGAGTATTTATGCTTATGGTTGAACCTCAATGCTTTATTTTAACGTGGAAGAATTTAGTGATTGAAATGGAACCATAGGAGACACAAGAACTAAAATCCTATACATGTGTGAGTGTGACAATGGACTTGATCATAGTAAACAAAGGTGATATTGAACATAGAGACGAGATTGGCATCGAGATGGCAATAGTTAAACCTAGTTTAACTCTAGTGGCATTATGACAAGAATGACATAGTATGATAAGGTAGTAACCTATCATTGATATAGTGACATTGTGGCTAGCGGCTATGAATCCTCAAGTAGAGGATTAGATCGATACTCATGATAAGTCTTCGCTCGAGGGAGGTAGCTCCTCCTCGAGCGGTGCGTTCCGGAACAGTCACCATAAGGAGCGCGGTCCCTGAAGACGTTCCCTCGGGTCTTGTAGTGCTTAGAGCCTCTCCGAAGTAAAGGGATTTGGGTTATGAGTTATTGGGGTTAACTAAGTTAACCGGTAAGATTGGGTAAAAGAGCCAAGTAAAGTAAAGTAAAGAGCATGCATGCATCGCTAATTACATTCGATTATCAATTCACTGACATCTCTTTTGCAGGCATAGTATTAGCATATAGTCTGGTTACTATTTCCTTACCTTTGTAATACTTATGCCTAAATAGACCTAGTGGGTAAGTCGGCGAGGTCGGTTGCCGAGCCCACTGGGAACTTCGTTGTAGTTCTCACACCACCAACTCTACAGGTCCTAGCACGAGCGTGGCAGCGGAGGACCGGGGCAAGGGTGTAGCACCATAGCTAGTGGCCAACGGAGTTCGCATTAGACATTCCTTTTTGGTATACATGTATCAACTTTATTTTGTTGATCTATAGTTGTTAAGTTGTAACAATCATGTAATTTTGTGGGATGTCAAATTGTAAAAAGATATGATGGTTAAAGCAAATAAATGTAATAGTTTTTGTTATGTGTATTTGGTTAAAAAGTAATCAAATAGCATGTATGATTTATATTATAGTTTAGTGCTTTTACTTCCGCTGTTGTTGCTTGCCTTCGTGCAAGCCTTGTATAATTGCAAATCTCTCTTGTTTGCTTTATTATACTTGTTGCTAGAGCCTTGGGTGGGCAGGGGAGGCCTTGTCCGTTCGGCGTCTGTTGACGTAGCCGAACCTGACCAAAGAGGCGGGTAGCGGGACGTGACAGGTATGGTCCTGGTCTGTTTGTGATCTGGTTTGGACCCGACGAGGACGTCAGGGTCTAAACACGGGGAGTTTGTAACGCCTCCAATAGTCCTACATCGGATGGGATACTGATTTCGATTAGTTTATATGAGACCTGCACGCTAGTAATAATAACTGGGCTTAAGCATTTTGGGCCGGTGGTTGGGCCCAACGAGTTATTATTGCAAGTGGGCTGGGTCGTTACAGGTACACCATATAACCTCACTACCTCATCCAAATATAGCTGGGCAAGTCTCTCCCTGGACCAAGTGGTCTGCACCGGTAGGAAGTGGGCAGACTTGGTCAGTCTATCCACTATCACCCAAATAGCATCAAATCCACCTTGTGCTCTTGGTAAACCCACAACAAAATCCAATGTGATCTGATCACATTTCCACTTTGGCACTGGAAGGTTCTGAAGCTTGCCCGCAGGTACACGATGCTCTGCCTTTACCTACTGACAAGTTAGATACTGAGCCACACATCTTCCAATGTCTCTCTTCACCCAATTCCACCTGAAATGTGTCTTCAAATCTTTATACTGAGCTACACATCCGTATAAGGCGAGTAGTGAGCCTATTTAAAAATCTCCTCTCGGATCTCTGAATCCACAGGTACACATAGTCGGTCCCTATACCGCAGTACTCCCGAACTGTCAATAGTAAAGTCCCCGACTTGTCCACTCTTTATCTGCTCTCGGATGCTTAACAAATGAGGGTCCACACTCTATTTCTCACTGATCCTATCAAACAGAGTAGGCTGTAAGTCCATAGATATTAGTATCACAGTGTCCCTAGGGGACACCACCTCGAGCCCAAGTCGCCGCAACTCCTCAAGTAAAGGCTCCTGCTGAGTGATCATCATACTGAGGCTCTGCACTGACTTCCTGCTCAATGCATTTGCCACCACATTCGCCTTGCCAGGGTGATACTGAATGCTGATATCATAATCCTTCAACAATTCCATCCATCGGCGTTGCATTAGATTTAACTTCTTCTGAGTGAACAGATACTTGAGACTTTTGTGGTCAGTAAAGATCTCGCGGTGCTCACCATACAGGTAATGCCCCCACAACTTTAGTGCGAATACCACAGCGGCAAGCTCTAAGTCATGCATAGGGTAATTATTTTTATAATTTTTTAACTATTGTGAAGCATAAGCAATTACCCTATCATGCTGCATCAATGCACAACCCAAACCGCCGTGTGACGCATCGCTGTGGATCACAAATCCTTCCCCCATAAGTGGAAGAGCTAGGATAGGAGCTGACATCAGCCTCTGCTTCAACTCATCAAAACTTCTTTGGCAGTCCTCACTATGGATAAACTTGATTCCTTCCGAGCTAATCGAGTGAGAGGTGTGGAAAGCTTTGCAAAGCTTTCCACAAACCGACGGTAATAACCAACTAATCCAGAGAAACTCCTCACCTCAGTAATCGTCGTCAGTCTGGGCCAATCCCGAATCGCATTAATCTTCTTCGGGTCAATTGCTACTCCAGTTGCTGAAATAATATGGCCCAAGAAAGAAACATCTCGAAGCCAAAACTCGCACTTCTTCAACTTAGCATACAATTTCTTTTCTCTTAGAAGCTGTAATACAATTCTCAAGTGCTCCTCGTGTTTCGCCTATTTCGAGAGTAAATCAGGATATCATCAATAAACACCACTACAAATCTATTCAAGAACAGCTTAAATACTTGATTCATTAAATCCATAAAAGCGGCAGGAGTATTAGTCAATCCAAACGGTATCACTGTAAACTCATGATGCTCGTACAGTGTCCGAAAAGACGTTTTGGGAATGTTATCGGCCCTCACCTTCAGCTGGTGGTACCTTGACTGCAAATCAATCTTAAAAAAGACACAAGATCCTTATAGTTGATCAAACAGGTAATCAATACGCGACAAAGGATACTTGTTCTTGATGGTCACTGTTACGGATTTTAAGTTGGCATATTTCGTGAAGTATGTCGGAGTCTTGAAAGTTTAAAGAAGAAGAAATGAAAATCGAAGACTCGAAGACTCAAAACATAAATCCACAATGCTCGGTAAGTTCAAATACTGGTGATGATGATTTATAAATATTAACATGTGTTTGGAAGACTTAAAATGGTTTTAAATGTATCAACCGGACAAAACTGAACCTTTCAAGGTTCAGGGAGCGATCCCCGAACAGAGGGACCGGACCCCGTAGGTCCTCTCTGCGTGGAGAAATGATGCAACCGGTCTGGGGTAACGAGGAACCGGTGACCGTAAGTTGATTTTCAATTACACAGAGAGAGACCGGTCCTAGGGATGAGAGACCGGTTCCCGTAGCTTGTGTTTTCAGCTACGTAACGAGGGACCGGTCCCGGCTTTGAAGGACGCAACCTTGAAGGACCGGACCCATCGGGAGGATCGGACCCTGTCAGCGGAAATATTTCCAAAATTGGCTTTTTGCAATCCTAGTCTACTTCTAAGTCTTCTAAACCTATAAATAAGATATGGGGGTGTTTCTAAAATATGACATATCCTTATAGTTAACGATTGGATCATACTCGCCTATAAGTCCTTGCTTGGAGGGTGGTAGCTCCCCCTCGAGCGGTGCGCTTCGGAGTAGTCGCCACTGGGTGTAGTAGTCTCCCTAGAGGACGGTCCCGTCGGGTCGTAGTAGTCTTACCAATACTGGGATTTTGGGTTGGTGAGTTCTATTCGAGGCGAAACCTACGAGCTAGCCATGAGATTGGGTATTGAGATTAAGATATTGGATTCATCATGAGTATTATGTTGAGCATAATTATTGTTATTCTCGTTCAGGCATATTAGTTGCATTTATTACAATTTGGTTACTATCTGTTTATCCTTTCTATTATGCCTGAGATAGACCTAGTGGGAAAGTCAGTGTGATTGGGGGCCGAACCCATTGGGAACTTTGATGTAGTTCTCACCCAACTATTTCCACAGAGCCGGGATCGAGCAAGCCGGCGAGTGACCGCGGTAAAGGTATCGCGCCGTAGACAGTGACTACCTGAGTCGAGCTTTAAATTTTGTTAGTAGCATACCCTTTTATCTTCTTTTGTATTTGAAGATATTGATGTACAAAGCAAAGAATGAGTTTATCTAAAGCTTTATTTTGGAAGAAAAGAATGTAATGTTTCATTACGAGTTAATGTAACATACTGGACTTGCGCAAATTGCGGAGTTCGAGTATTCGACTGAGTTCGGAACCTTTCCACATTTGCTGGAAGGTCGTTGACAGTGTTCCGACCTTTGGTTCGAACCCCGAGAATGATGGTTTGCATCTAAGCACCAAAACCGAAAAGTCGGATGTTTGGTCAGCTCTCGGATTGGAATTTTTGGGCTTTGTACCGGTACAAACTGATGGCTATACCGGTACAGCCATGATGGCTATATCGGTATACTTTGGGTTCTGTATCGGTATACTTGGCCGAGAGAGGGGCAACCCGATGCTCGGGTTTGGCCATTTCGCAGGGTCTGTACCTGTACACTTTGGGTCTGTACCGGTACACTTTGGCAGATTCTGAGCAGTTTGAACTGCAGGGGGTTTTCTGCATTTGTGCACCTCTATTAGTATACCCTACGCCCTCTAGGGCTTCTCCTGAGCTGAGAACTTGAGGAGAGAAGGTAGGGAGACCCCCCCACTTCATCTCTTTCATTTTCCTTTGATTTTGGCTATGGTTTTTGAGATCAAAATCCTTCTTTTGCTCCTTTTTGCTAGATTGAGCCTTTTTCACCTTGGTTGAAGGCTTGAAGCTTGCGGTTGGAGCATCGTGGAGGATCAAACTTCAACCCTAGAACCTTTTGAACTTGGATTGGAGCTTCTTAGAGGTAAGTTGCAAGTTTCCTTCCTCTAGATTTGGATTTTGGGTGGTTTCTTTGTGTAGAAACACTAGAATGAGATTCTAGGGTTAGAAATTAGGAATTTTCGATTTTAGAGCTTTGGGACCTAATTAATGGATTTAGAATCTTTATTTAGGTTGGAGAATCTAACTCGAGTGAGTTTCCTTCGCATCTGGTGAGTTTTCTTCACCCTTTTGTAGAGTTCCTTAAAGATTGAACTCACGGTTCGTCGTATGAGGTTGTAATTCCTATGGTTTGCTTCTTAGGGCATTAGGAGCAACAATATAAACTTCGTTAGCGTTTCGGAAGACCGTGCGGAGCTTTCGGTGGGTTTGGCTTCATGAGCATAGGAGAAAATGTCTCCTAAGTGCTTATTTGGTTTGGTTTAATTATTTTGAATACATATTCATGCTAGATAGAATTATTATAAATTTTGAAACACTTAAAATGCATGCCTCATGTATGATAAAAATTTCACTCTATGTAGCAGAGCATTCTGGGTTATTTTGCATGCATTGAGGGTGGTTCTTGTGGGCACTTGGGAACGTGCCTCTTATGTTTGATTTAGCTCATATAACGTATTTCTAAACATTAAACTCATGTTGGGATTTAGAAAGATTAAGTGTCATCAAGGGACACTTAACTTAGAAAACTGTAAAACTACAACATAGAGACATTGACATAGGTCTTTGGACATCTATATTATTCCATGTTAGAGACATGATGACATAGAGATAGGCCTTGGACACAGTAGCTTTACTTTCCATGTTTTAGACATGACGACTTGGTACTTGAGACAGTTCTATGATTATATTGCCATTGTGCTCATTTGTTAAGGATTTTGTGTTGGCAAGTTTCGTGAATTGAGTCGGAGTCTTGAAGGATCGGAGCGGATCGAAGAACGGTGAAGAATCAAAGACTTCGAAGAAAAAGGAAGTGGCTCACGATGAGAATCACGATGCCTAGGTAAGTTTTTAATTCATGTTATGGTGATTCATACTTAGTTATAGGCATTAGAATCATAAAATCATTGAATAACGGATTAGAAACTGTAACGGAACTTTGTAGTTGTCGAAAAATAGAAAATCAGCAAAAATACAAAGTTATACCGGTATGGGAAAAGATGCTGTACCGGTATGGGAAAAGTTGCTATACCGGTATAACCATCAATCCCATTACCGGTTCCAAGGCTTCGAAAAATAATCTTCCGTCCTTGTGGAACCGGTAACCAGTTCAAGTTTGTACCGGTACAGATAGGTAAAAATCTGATTTTTTCTCTAATCCGAATCTAATTGATTCTAAAGTCTATAAATAGGTTCTTAGGGTTCTCTAACTTCATGCACTTCATCATAATATATGTTTGAGAAACCCTAGAGGCTAGGAATTCCTTCAAAACCTATTTTCTACTAAATAGCCTCTTTTCGGTCAAATCGAGACATAGTAATTCTTATTCTATATGTCGATTTGATCTACGATTCGTTTGGAGTTTTCTTCTTTTCATCGATACTCCAACGAAGGATCACCATATTCATGATTCTATTCATGGTGGCGTCGTGGATTCGGCGTGATTGAAGACTTCGTGGATTCGGAGCGTGGCGTCGTGGATTCGGCGTATTGAAGACTTCGTGGATTCGAAGCAAGGCGTTTCGTGGATTCGGAACGTGGGCGTTCGTGGATTCGGACGTGATCGTGGACAACTCGGTGGAGTGCGCGGAGATCCATAAGAGAGTTAGAGAGGTTAAGTCCGTGGAGTCGGTAATCACCTTGTAATCTTTTCTTTTAGTGGATTGTTATTCGCGTGTTGGTCCCGTGGGTTTTTTACTCCGAGTTTGGAGTTTTCCCACGTAAATCTCGGTGTGCTTTTTAATTTCCGCATTTATTTTTAAAGCATCGAGAATTGTGGTTTTTGGCCGATACACCTATTCACCCCCCTCTAGGTGTCGGATACAATCTAGATAGATCCTTGGGGCTTCCCCGTAACTCACAATTGGTATCAGAGCGGGATCTAGATATATTGATATCTAATGGCCGAAGGCGGTAACATTAATCGACCTCCGCTTTTCGACGGCACGAATTATGCCTATTGGAAAGTTTGCATGAGAGCTTTTCTAATTGCAATCGAAGAGCGGGTGTGGAAAGCAATTGAGTTCGGATGGAAACCTCCAACCGAAAAGGTCGATAATGTTGAGAAGCCTAAACCACGAGACAAGTGGACGAAAGATGAAGACGAGGCATCTTCGTTTAACGGCAAGGGCATAAACGCTTTATTTAATGCCTTGTCTCAAACGAAGTTTACTCGCGTTTCGGCTTGTGAAACCGCGAAAGAGATTTGGGATACTCTACAAGTTACGCATGAAGGAACAAGCTTAGTAAAGGTCCAAAAATTACAAATGCTTACAAGCAAATTTGATTCGATTTCTATGGACGATAACGAGACTTTTACCGAGTACTATACACGTTTACAAGACGTAGTAAATACATGCGCTAACTTGGGAGAGAAAATCCCGGAGTCAAAAGTTGTTAGAAAAATTCTTCGAACTCTTCCGGAACGTTTTCGGGCAAAGGTTGCCGCGATCGAAACGGTTAAGCATCCGGACGAGATGAAAGTCGAAGAATTAGTAGGCGCTTTACAAACGTATGAGATGACTTTTCCTACTAATCAATCTTCTTCCAAGTTTTTTTCTAAAAATACAGGGATGGCACTCAAATCAACAAAGGAAGAAGACGACGACACGAATTCCGACGAAAATATTACGCTTGCGGATTTTGAACAACAATTGGCGCTCCTCACGAAGAAGTTTCGCCGGAATTTTCGAAAGAAGAACGATGCTTCATCTTCGAAGCGAAAATCCTTTTCTAAACCTTCTTCTAATTCTAAATTGAAAGATAAAAAACTTGCAAAGTCTTCGAATGAAAAAGATGAATTCGAAGGGGAAATCCAATGCTTCAAGTGTAGAGGCTACGGCCATATCGCAACGGATTGTCCTTCGAAGAAGACGTATAAACCGAAGGCTTTGCAAGCTAAAACGAAAACTTGGGATGACTCTTCTTCAAACGGATCATCATCAAGTGATGAAGAAAAGGATCATATGGCTCTATTTTCTAATTCTTCTTTGACTAATGTTGCTTGTTTATCTTCAATTATATCTAATTCAAATCCTTCTCTTTCTTCGCATGGGTCTTCGAGCGAGAATGGCGAAAGCGAGGAAGAAGCAAACGACGAGGATATAGCGGAAGCATACAATCAACTTCTTGTTGAATCACGGAAGATGGCTAAATTCAATAAGAAGTTGGAAAGTCGATTGTTGGAGATTGAAGAGGATAACAACAATATGAGGATCATGAATGAAGCTCTTGAGGAGGAACGAGAATCGATTTTGAATAACAATTCGGTCCTCCAAAAGAAGCTAGAAGAATCGGAATTAACAATGAAATCTTATAGGGATAAGATTGGATTTTTGGAGCAACAATTTAAGGAAACCTACACATCCAATCAAGTGTTAACCAAGCAAGTTCATCAACTCAAATCGGATCTTCAACAATTTTCCTCGGGTTCGAAAAGTTGGATAACATGCTCGGGTTAGGTCAAACGAACAAGTTGGGCCTCGGATACGAAAGGACATATGTTGAGAAGGATCAAAAGACGACATCGAAAGTCTCAACAAATTTAAAAGCAAAGGTATGTCACCGATGCGGAGTCAAGGGACATATCAAAAAGAGTTGCCCGAACAAGACAACGAAACCTCAATCGACACCTACTTCTATTCGGTATCTCCCACGAAATCAAATAGGAAATCAATTGGGACGAGTACCTCGTGCAAACCGGAAGTCTAAGCCTCAACGTAAATATCAACCAAAGAACCAAGCATCGAGACAATCATCGGTTGAACAAAGGTTGAAAGAAGTCAAGCCTCACGTCGACAAGTCAAAACAAGGAAAAATTCGACAAGTTTGGATTCGGAAAGGTGATATCTTTCCTTGTTATTCTTCTTAGCTTGTTTTTCGGTTATGTAATGCTTTGATAGGTGCATATTTCTTACTTTTATTCATTGCATTATATGCTTAGACGATTTTTGGTACTTATTGAATATTTTTTATGCTTGGTTTTCTTTTGTTTGAATATCGTCTTTGAGGAAAGGTAAAGGGGATTTTTTTTTAAAAAAAATTCTTGAGAGCGGCAATGATTGAAACTCTTTAAAGTAGAGAGATTAAAGGTTTTTTTTCAAAAGAGAATTAACCGGTATTTAAAGTCAATTCAAATTGAATTAAATTCATATTAATTATTGATTTTACTTCACTTTTCATTATTTTGACGATAATTTATTATGTGATTTCTTTTTTACATACCTTCATCAAAATTTTGAAATTAATTTTAATCACTTTGTACTTAATCCATCTTGGTAGTGAATGTTGAATATAATTGATGGATATTTTCTAATTGACTAAGATTCGTCAAAATTATTTTCAATTGTGAGATTGTCTAATTGAGGGGGAGTTTGTTTGTTTGTTTTTTTTTAAAAAAAGGAAGAAACTCCTTAGTTTAAAAAGATGTGGAAAGAGTTACAGAGCCTTCGGCACCGGCGGAGGCAAGGGATCGCGGCAAGGGAATCGCCTAGATAGATAGCGGCTTACCACTGCTTAGGTGGTTTTTCCTCTATTTTTGTGTTTTGTGAGAGAGTGACTTTTATATCCATGTATAGAGACCACCATGTACTCTTTAGTTCTTACTATGGGATATTTTGTTGTACTCTCTTTATAGTTTCATAGTGGAGGTTGGTACTTTTATTTGTTAGCTTTCCGTATGCTTAGTTTTAATATCTAGTTGTTACTTTGCTCTGATACTTCTAGATTCTTTTCTATTGTTGGTTATTTATTGTTTTTACTAGACGCCTTGTATGTTTTAAACGTACGGCGGGTCTGGGCATGCGCCGGGCGGGCTTCTGCTCGGTCCCGGGGCGTGACAGTTAAATTGTGGATGTAAGTGTTTAAAGTTGAAATTGCATGTATATGGTTAAAATGTAATAGTAATACTTCTATGTTGTATAGTTTAGAATTTCTTTCACTTGGCTATTGCTTACCCTCGTGTAAGCCGTTTTTGTATGTTTCCGCTTATGCATTTCATTTCTGATTGAATTGTACTTGTGTTGAGCCTTGGGCGGACAGGGAAAACTCGGTCCGTTCGGCGTCTGTTCGACGAGCCCGGGCTGGCCAAAGGGATCGGTCCCGGGGCGTGACAGGGTCGATTAATGTTACCTCTTTCGGCCATTGTTTACAACATATACCTGCTCTGATACCACTTGTGAGTTACGAATCCCAAGGATCTAAAAGGGAAATAACACCTAGAGGGGGGTGAATAGGTGTAAACGGCAAATTAAAAATCCATTGTAGAATATATTTGAGCCGACCTAACCCACATATGAGCCAAAGAAATAAGGACACGTGGTACACCAGGAGTCGGCAATAAGGCGCCTGAAGGACGAAGGCGGAAATGGTTGAAGATTGGGGCGTAACTTCCATGAGAAGTTGGCGTAACTTCCATGAGAAGTCGGCGTAACTTCCATGAGGAGTTAGTGTAACTTCCGCATGGTTACAACCACTCCCCCCAACTACTTTCAACCAACCAATAATGTGGGCTATAAATAGTAACTTTGAAGCCTGCAATAGGGGTCTTTTTCCACCATGTGAACGAGAAGACCACCCTTATTTCCTCTGAATTTTATCGCTTTCCTAGGAGTAGCTTGTAACTTAGATCTTTGGAGTTTGTCTGCCCTTCGGGCATCACTCCTAGAGTCTGTCTGCCCCATGGGCATCACTCCATTGTAGAATATATTTGGAGTCTGTCTGCCCTACGGGCATCACTCCCTTATAGAATGTACTTGGAGTCTGTCTGCCTCACGGGCATCACTCCCCTGCTCTGTTTTATTAATATATATAAAGACATTCGACTCTTCCGGCCGATCAATCACTGTGTTTTTCATCTATTCGGTTCATTCAGCCAACCAGGTACCGTGTACATTCCTCCATTCGGCTCTTCTGCCGACATTGATCCCTGTACAGTTCGTACATTCGGCTTTTCCAGCCGAACCAGTTATAGAGTGAAGGTTTTCGGACTCGGCTGATTCGATCCCTCATCAGCCGAATCGCTTGATCCAGTCGAAGCGCGCAAACTTCGAGGGTCACTATCCGCAGCCGTTCCGCATCCCGACGCGCTTCCCGAGGAAGATCTTTGACCGGGTCGAAGAGGACGGATTTTGGCGCACAACAATAGGAACAATCAGTTCCCCTTTTTGCTACATGAATCCTAGTGCACAATGAATAATTTTATTACAAAATCTTTAAATTTAAATTTAAATTTAAATTTATTAATATACTTTGTGCTGATGTATATACTATTAAAAGGTATGATTTTTTTTTAAAATAAAGTTAAAAATTTATAAAACTTATTTTGTTAAGTTTAAAAATATATAAAACTTATTTGTATTTTTATAGATGTGTGTGTTCGTGGATTGTATTGAAACATTTTATTATTAAATATGAAAAATAGTAATCTTTGTCTTTGATAACCTATCCATTCATGTTGGAGATAGAAAAAAAAATAAATTACAACTCTTCACGTAATCTATGCACAGCATAACTTTTATATTCAGTTTCCTATGACTCCTAGGCACATTATTATCTATAAAATAATGCAATTTTCGTTTAAAGAGTGTAACTTTCATTTTAAAGGGTGCAGTTTATATTTAAAAGAGTGCAACTTACGTCCATAATAGTGCAACAATCATTTAAATTAGTGTAATTTAATATTAATAGTGCAAATTCATCTTCTTCTTCCTTATTCTCTAGTTTTCTTTATTATTCTCTAGTTTTTGCCCTTTAAGGTTTTTTTTTTTTTTTTTTTAAACAAACAAAATTGCTAATCTAAAAATGCTCCTGTACATTCCTTGTTGGAGGTTATCATTTTAGAGAGTAGGGTGTTTTTGGGGGTTTGAAGTATTACACCAAGAGACATCAAGTTTGGAACGATCAATAGTGTTACCTCCAGCTTAGAGAAACCCTAGAGTTTAAAATAAGCTATTGAGCTCCAGTTAATATGGGCCTTAATACGCTTTCACCTATTGGGCTATATGTGAACATAATATTTGGATTATATTATAACAGTATATCCAATAACAGTATATCCAATAACAATATATCCAACAATCTCCTCTTATGTTCACCATACAGCACAATCAAATACGGCGGTCAGTGTAATGTTCAAACAAATATGAATCATCCACATTCAGTCCAAGACAATCAACTCGGATTAAAACTCAATCATCAATTGCCATCCAAATATATAAGTGAATCAACATTATCATGAATCTGTTTTAGATCGGCATATCCAAAATAATTCTCAAAATCAGTTCACAACCAACATATGCATAAAAGTTAGATATAAGTAGGCCAGTCAAAATAATCCAAGGCCTTACAAATGCAAGAAAAAGACATAATAATATTCACAAAATAAAGATAGCAAAAAGTAAGTCTTAAGTAAATGGATTCCATCAAAACAGGTAATAGTAAGTGTAACGAAGTGAATTCTCGAAATCCGAGAGTTTCACCATGTTCAGAATCGACTGATTGTCGATTGGATGGACTTCGGGAAGTTTGAAGTTGATCCGAGGGCAAAGAGTGCACCGAAGTTGCTCCCGGTGAAGTTCGGAAGCCTTTGGGCGTTTTTGTGCGCATAGGCGCGAAAACGGAACCCGAAAGGCTATGTCGGGTCGCGAGCTAAATCCGGCGTTAGCGTGGATGAAAAGATAATGAAAACGTGTTCGAAAACATGTTTGGAAAGTCTCGGTTTAATTTGAAAAGAATCAGAGGCCAAACGAGCGAAAACGGAGAAGAAACGACGAAAAGCTGAAAATTTGGCTAAGTCCTTGGAGTAGGCTGATGGTCCCTGGGGGGACCGGTCCTCGAAAGGGAGACCGGTCCGGAAGGTCGTCCCGCGAGAGCAGGGCTCTCGGGACCGGTCTCTTAAGGGGAGACCGGTCCCCACTGCGCAGAGTGGAGCAAGGCTCTCCGGGACCGGTCCCGGGTTTGGGAGACCGGTCCCCCGAGCCGAAAAATGCCCAGTTTGGGCAGTTTGCAAAGTTGAGGGGCCTCCTTGCATCTTGTTACAATTGAGGGTTAAAGAGGGATTTTCCCTTACTCTTTCCCTCATTTCCTCTCACACACACACAAAACTCTCTACCTCTCTCTCTCTAGGAAGAAGAAGAAGCAGAAGGAGAAGGAGGAGGAGGAGAAGAAGTAGAAGAAGAAGGAGAAGACAAAGGAGAGGAGCTTCATCATCTTCTCCATCTCTTCTTCCTCTCCATTGGAGCAAGCTCAAGGTAGGCCTCAAACCCTCTAATGGTGATTTCTAGGGTTTTGGGTTTTGAGCTTTTGGGAGTGGTTAGATGGAACCTATGGGTGCTAAGAAGCACTAAATGCATGCTTCTAGGGTTTCTAGTGCATGATCTCCATGTGTGAAGCCCTAGAGCATCAAAAATGGGGTTTTACTAGATGTAGGGTTTTGATCTCTTTTGATCATTGGTAAACCTAATTAATAGGTGTTTGAACGCGTTGGCGGCGACCGTTTTGTGATCCGTCGAGTCTAAGTAAAGATATCGCCAAGTGAGGTGCGTCGCTACTTCGACGTTGCTCAAGTGCTAAGCGGCGACAAGCGAACGTGAGAACAAGACTTTCCACCGTGTTGCTACGTCAAAAAGGGGGGTGGTGTCCATCCCGAAGTCGCCGGGCTACTCCTTATGTCCAAGTGTAGAATAATGAACAACCTTGCATATTGTGCACAAAGTGTGAATTGGGTGCTAGTTGGAAGGTCTAATTAATATGTTGATTAACCTAGCTTACTTTATGCTTTCAACTTAGTATGCATGAGAATTAGGTGCAGTGTGAGATGAGAGCTACTAGTATGTGATATAGCAGAGTGGTTTGAATATGGACGAGTGGCACCTAGTAAACATGAATGAGTGGCATTAGTTAGTGTGAACACTATAGAGTCGAAAACAAGTGTGATGACATCCCTATTAGCTACGGTATCCTCCGTGGGCGAGGATTGGACCGTGCTCGCGTTGTCTGTTTTATCCTCGTGGTGGTCGCTCCACACGAGACGTGCACTCGAGTACTAGGCACGAAAGCTATGGTAGTAGCGGCTTGACCGGCAGCGGCGAGCTATCCGCAGACGGCCTCGGGCGAGTTGAGCAGTTTAGACTCCTCGTCGTCGAGGCAAGGGACGCGAGAGTGTGGCAAGCCCTTGGGCAAGCCAAGTGGATTGGGTATCCAAGGGAATTATGAACTCATTGAGCATAATAGAGTAATAGTTACCTTTTACTATGAGTTTCATGCATATAATTCAGAATTGAGGCATAGTAGATTTATGCATTTACTTTTACAGTATCTTTACCGCTTTCAGATATTTTCATATCTATCTACTGTCTACTCTTTGCCTCCTTGGACCTAGCGGGGAGACCGGCGGAGTCGGAGGCCGAACCCACTGGGAACTATGGAAGATAGTTCTCACCCCACTCTATTTCAGGTCCTAGTGCGTCTACGCCGGGTGAGGATCGCGGCAAGGGCTTGGCGCCCTAGTGGTATTACTAGTTTACCTTTCCTAATGCACTAGAGTACCTCGCTTTTACCTTTTGAGAGTAGATATTTGTATAGGTGGTGAGGTTTTGTTGTATGTACGCCACTTGTGTATTATGAGGGTTCAATGTAATACAAACTTGTGAATGAGTGTAATAGATAAGTTATCTCTCTTTTTCACTTGTTGACTACTCGTGACGCTTGCTCTCGTGCGATTGGCACTGGTTGTGCCCTCTTTGTTATCGATTGTGTATGTTGTTTCAAGTTTGTTCTGGGCACGTGTTGTACACAATCTTGTTGCTAGCCTTAGGCGGACAGGGAAGGTGCTGTCCGTCTGGCGTCTGTTCGACGCGCCCGAGCCGGACCAAATTGGTAGCGGGTCTCGGGGCGTGACAGTAAGTGAACTGTCAAGTCCCTGTATGTAACATACCGAGACCTTGATATAAATTATCGAACTTTAGCCAAATTGACTAAAATATGCGAAAGAAATTGTCACGCCCCGGGTCATTTTAGAGTATAAAAACAGCGGAATTTTTTTTTTCTTTTTGAACCTTGACCCCCGAGGATATGACAGGCCTGCCACAAATACAGGGAGGCCACTGTACACACGGACAGAGTCTCCCCTATATTTGCACGGTATCGCACAAGTACAGAGTATATACAATCATCCAGGAACACAACCACAACAGATGAACAATAAGTAATAATCAGATACACGAGTCCATTCACCATTCACCACATTCACCACTTTTACTTATTCAAAAACCACCAGAAAACCTTTTTAAAACCATTTCCTTTGAGAAGCTACCACGAGCGGTAGAAAATAGTTTATTTCACAAAATATAAGTCCTTTATCACATTCCCAAAACATCATAAGTTTCAAACTACCACAGTAAGTATTTCCAAAGTATAATCAGAACTGAACCAGAATATACTCTAAGTAAATAAAGCAGGTAAAGTAGAGAAGTAACCGATATGGGTAGGAGCTACACGCGCACTAGACTCGCTCCTCACCGCCGTCCCACTATGACCCGTAACGTCACCCGAAAGAAGAAGGCGAGGGTGAGAACATGTAAACATGTCTCCCTCCTAGTGGGTATCCACTAGTAACGGAGTAAAACAAAGGAAAGACTGGTAAGTAGATACAGTAGCCAAAGTAAGCAGGAGAGAGATATATGTAGTATAAACAAACTGCTACTGTATGTATGCATCGAAAAGCTGATAAAGTAAATACCCAATCCATAACCGTCAATATTGGTCCGTTGCACCTGTGCAATGCCCCCTGTATCTCTAAGCCAGCATTCAACCCAAGGTAGCCTATGGGCTCACGGGTCGAACCTCTGCGACCACTTTTCCGGAAAAGAACACCCTGGCACGGTGGATCAGACCGCCTGTGTTCGTGATATGCGCTCGAGTCCTGGGCAATCGATGCTATTATGCTCAAAAACCATACGTCAGCAACTAGCTGACAATCCCGTCCCTAAAGGGACATCGACCCCTTTGGGTCATTAGGTAAACTCGCCGACCACGTAGGTCACAGAAGCACTGAAACAAGCCGACCGAATAGGTCACTGAAACTGAAGCAAACTGACCGAATAGGTCACTGAGAAACTGTAGACAAGCCGACCAAATAGGTCACTGAAACTGAAGCAAACTGACCGAATAGGTCACTGAGAAACTGTAAAGGATCGACCAAGTAGGTCGCTAAAACTGAAGCAAACTGACTGAATAGGTCACTGAGAAACTGTAAACAAGCCGACCGAATAGGTCACTGAAACTATAAAGGATCGACCAAGTAGGTCGCTGAAGAGCTATAAACTCAAACCACTCTACTCCTATCAAGTATACTAAGTATGCATATAACTGAGTAGAGAATAGAAATGACAATAAGGTGCAAGTAAGAAAAGTAAAGTAGAGTAGAGTAAAGTGAAGGAGTGTCACCAAGCGTGTACCACTGTACCGACGACAACCCGGATACCCACCTGTACGACTGTAGAAGATCAGATCTGTCGTCTGTGGAAACGAAGAAACCGGACCTACAAAAAGGTCCACTGAGTTAGCGTCTAACCCACCAACACAAGTACTGACTCCACATCCCACAAACTAATCCCACGGAGATTGGTTTTCCGAAACCAATTACCGTAACTCGCCGGAAGTCCCGTAAACCATACCGGGACTCCGCCGGGACCCACGAATTGTCCCGAAATGCACCGACTCGTGTCACGAGTCACCCGCTGCCATAAAACACTCATAATTGGATGTTTTGGCAGCAAACACAAGATAACACTACAGTACAATTATCGTCGGATAATTGTACGAATACGGGTTCCCGAAAGTGTCTATTTCGACACCGGAACCAACCGTCGCTCACCCGTCATTTCTAAACCCTCGAAATGACGCGGGTGACCAGCCAACAAGGCTCAGCGACACCGTAAATAATCTCTAAGAGTTGTCGGAAGAAATCCGAACCGTAAAAAAGTTTCCGCCGGCGAATTTTGCCGAAAAACGCTCCGAAAATCACTTCTGATTTTCTGTAAATATCTGGGGCCTTGGACAATCAGTCCAGAGGTTACCCGCAACATTCCTACGCTGTCTACAGCGACCACAAAATTCTAAATTGCATAAAAGTCCCTGAAGCTCCATAAAATCGCATCATTTCATGCGATTTAGGGCTATTATGGGTCGTGCACGCAAACCAGTGCACCATAAATTCTGAAATCGCACTCGCTGTAAGTCTACGACATGCTGAAGACCGTGCTCGCCTTTCAGAGCACTAACGGGCATCGTAGAGCGTGTACAAGCAACCTCAATTTCTGTAAACAGCGCGCACAGCGCGTAAAATATGACCGTCCCGCTAAACGGGGCATCGTGGCTCAGCACGGAGGTGAGCATCGGATTCGGCACGAAATTTCAATGATCGTGCTCACCATCCAAGGTCAAAAAGACCTAACAGAGCCTCGGGAATCGTGCCCAAACCCTAGCTAAGATGCTGTTAAACAAAACTCAAGCCATACCTTAACCGAGAGCTAGGGTTGGCCGGCCGGCGATCGGACGGCGGAGCTCTGGCCGGAGGAAGGAGCCTCGGGTCCGGGGTCCGAGGAGGGTGCCGGCCGGCGGCGGCGGCGGCCGGTGGCGCGGCGGAGGAGATCCACTCCTTCTACTTCCTCTCGGGTTAGATGGCGCCGGCGGCACGGCGGCGGCCGGACGCCGGACGGCGATGGCCCCAAGACCGGAGGCCGAGGAGAAGCCGATGCTCCCCGAAAGCGGCGGGGGTGACCGAAAGCCGAGGAGGTTCTCCTCGGTCCGCACCAGCCCGAGGCGGCCGCGGGGAGTGGGAGCGGCGGCGGAGACTTCGGGGACGGCCGGGGAAGCGCGCCGAGGTCACCCGAGATCGGAGGAGGACGGTGCGGCCGCGTGGGGGTGGCGGCGGCGTGCGGTGACGAGGCGGCGCGTGCGGTGACGAGGCGGCGGCGATCTGCCGCCACTAAGCTCTCGGGTTAGGAGTTCTCCGGCGGTGTCGCGGCGGCCGGAGAGCTCGGCCGGCGGGGATCCCGCCGAGGAGGTCGAGGGAAGGTGGTGCTCCTCCGAAGGCGGCGGCGCCGGCCGGAAGTCGGAGGACTCGCCATCGCCCGCACGGCCTTCGGGCGGTCGCAGAGGCGCGCGGCGGCGCGCGTTGTCCGGGGACCGCCGGACGGCATGCCGGAGGTTCCGGTGTCGAGGGAGGTCGGGGCACCCGAGGGAAGCGGCCGCGCGCGGAAGTCGGGGAAGATCCGGCTCGGCTCGGGTGATCGAGAGCGCCGCAGAGCAAGGCGGCTCCGGCGGCGGCTCCGACGGCGGTGGCGGTCAGCGATGAGCGCCGGCGGTTGGTCTCGGCCAGGAGATGAAGGTGCTCGGCCCAGAGATCAACCCCGCACGAGCTCGGCCAAGTTGGTGGGTTGAGTGGCCGAGGGAGATGGAGGAGGAGTTGGCTGGAGGTTTTTCCGGCGGCCGGAGGCGCTCGCCGGCGGGGGTGGCACGCGCACAAGGTGCGGGGATGCTGCTGAAGGCGGTTGAGGGCAGGGAGGTGAAGGGGTGGCTAGGGTTAGGGTTTGGGTCCATGAAAACCCTAACACTACTATATATACACGTGTGCACAATTGCACTTTAGCCCACCACAGTCCTCTTTTTAGGTTTTAGTCCCTGTCAGCATGTGTATTATACGTATAAGCCCCTCTATATTCGAATTCGCGCATTTCGGCGCATAAAATATAGCGACTCTTCGCATTCCGTCATTATGCGATTTTTGCCTCTCCGCGTTCTTTTCGCGATTCCCGGAGATCCGTCCGTCAGATTCACGATCGGATCATGCCAGCGCGTTCAGCGCGTCGAGGACATTGAATCTAGCCTTTTACTTCGTTTGATTTGGTCTCAGATTCGCGAAGTATCCATTCTTTTCTTTATTCCTCCAATATCTCCAATTTGCTAAGTCTTTAAGTAAAATCGTTCGAACCCCTTTTCCTCGACAACCGTGATTCAGAATCGAATTCTGTCAGTGGCATTGGTTCCAGAATAGTCGAGCCATTCGAAACGAGCTATTGAAGTCATATTATCGGAGTTCTGTACGCACCTGAATCCATCCTCTATTCCCGGCTCATCCGAAAAACTAGAGTTACTATTCACTTAAGTCGTTTTTCCGGGTAGCGTAACTTTTTCGTTTTAGTTCTTTGAAATTTGACGTGTCGTTATAATACAATTACGCACACATTCACCGTCTCCAAATATTTTATTTTTTGTTCTGGAAAAATGCTAGTTATTACAGAAATAACTAGACAGGTTCCAGTTAGAGTTCCAACTATGTTGGAGGGGTTAAAAGAGAGTTTAAACGAGTTAGAAGGGTTCACTACAAAAAAAAGTTAATATAAGGACGCTTTTTAGACGATGCTTAGGGGAAGCGTCTCAAAGCGTTTTTACAATATAGAAAATACCGACGCTTCAAAAAGCGTCGTTATATGATATCAAATAATTTATTAAATGATGATAAATTTTACTATTATTTTTAATTTTTCGACACTTTAAAGCATTGGGATTTTAAAAATTTGGACACTTTAAAGCGTATATCCTGACGCTTTAAAGCGTCAGAATGTATTTTACCGACGCTTGGTATAAGCGTCAATATATACGCGGCGACTCTTCATTTGCCGACGCTTTGACCGACGCTTTCAAAAGTGACGTTGGAATGTATTAGGACGCTTTTAAGCATCGTTAAATATAAAAAAGAGCGTCCTTAAATGTAACATTTTTTGTAGTGGTTTTAGCATTTTTCGTTGTGAAATGGGACCGAAGCAATGCGAAAAACACAAGTCTGGGCAAAGTGTACTGGTACAACATTGATGGTTGTACCGGTACAACCACTGCGATCAGCCGAGAGAAAGCTGCTCTCGGGTGTGAATTCGGCTGAAAGTGTACCGGTACAAATTAGAAAGTGTACTGGTACAAATGCTGCGAAACCGAGAAAATTACTGTCAGGTTTGCCTCTGCGAAGTCGTGTAATCGGTGACAGACCAAAAAGTGTACCGGTACACTTTGGTCTGGCAGCAACATTGAAGTCTGTTGTAAATAAGAATAGTTGGGGGGCTTAGTTGCTATTGTTGCAACAATGTTATAACCCAAATACCCTCTCCCTTCACAGCAAAATAGAAACCCAAAACACTCTCCTCTCTCATTTTATCTCCTTCTCTCTCTAGAAACTCTCCACCAAGGTGGAGAAAAGGTGGATTTGGAGAAGATCAAGTGGGATTTGGAGGATTTGAAGGATCTAGAAGCTCTCTTATAAGGTGGACTTGGAGGAGCTTGGGCTAAGGTGAGCTCTCATGCAAGAATACATCTAGGGTTTGGATTTTACCCTAAGATTTGGTGTTTTGATCTTCTTGCAAGCTTTAAAACATTATGGAGACTTGGAAACACATGAAATTCATGGTTTCTCAAGATGCTCTCATGGTGATCAGCTAGGGTTTGTATTAGATGCCTCAGGGTTGGTCCAAATGAGTTGGAAATAGTTTTAGAGAGTTTCTTGGATGGTTCTAAGCTTGTTTTTGCTTAGCTCCAAGATCAATCCAAGAAATCTTGCTATATGACATTGTTAGGGCACCAAAATTTAGGGCTTTTGTCATGGATGGGTTTAAATGTAAATTAATCCTATACAAACCTAATTAGGGGTATAACGAACGCGTTGGTGCACTCGGTTCGACAATCCGAGAGTGTACGCAAAGTTATTGATGAAATGACATAGTTTTAACAGATAGCCGCAGCACGCAAAATAGACGTTCAAAAATCACGAGATCGGATCCGGAGCATCGTATCATCAAGGAATAACGCTAGAAAGTTTCGGATCGTGAATTGGTGGCCGTTCGAGTGGTCGCGCGAGAGTTCGGGCCGAACCGGGTCACGGGTGCCACGGGAGGCCGATTGCAAGTGACTACGAGCAATCGGAGAGTGAATCAAGGTGGGTTCTGTTTACCGAAGCGACTAGGTCGCCTGTATGTCTAAGATGAGTGTTTATCATTGATGTATATACTGGTAGCTAATGATAGTTCATGTGAATGTATAGAATGAATGCTATGTTAGACTACCAATGATTTCATGAATGGCATGATATAGAAATGATAGACAAATGCATTGACTAATGCTAGTTGGATGTTACATGTTATAGATATGCTAATGTAAGAAATGCTAAAAGAATATGTGATAAGCATGATGTAAGAAATGCTAAATACATGCATGTGGTTAATGCTAAGAAAATGAATGATGACATGATAAAAATGCTAAGTTTATGTATGATAAGCATATTATAGAGATGCTAAAATAAGAATGTTAAGCAAAGGACATATGTATACACATAGATCGAGTGGCATGAACCTAGAGTCGTGAACCTAGGTTGAACAAGACTGATATGGAACCTAGTGTTGATAAACATAGGACGAACAAGAATGACATTAAGCCTAATGTTAGAGAACATAGGTTGTGGACATTAAATCTAGAGTTGAGTCAACCTAGGTTATGTGAAAAGGACAATGAACCTAGAGTCAAGTGGACCTAGGAGGGATAGGACAATGGACCTAAGTGGGTCGATACTTTAGGGTTAATAGCAACCCTTGAGTTATGTGAAATGGATTCCGGAATCCCAGAGCTTATGAAACTAGGGGTGGAAACGAGCCGAGCTCGAGCGAGCTTACCTCGGCTCAAATTTGGCTTGAAATTAATTTCGAGCCTAAATTTAAGCTCAAGCTTGGATTGAAATTAATTCGAGCCGGGCTCGAGCGAGCCTAATTTCGAGTCGAGCGAGAGCCCTAAACGAGCCGCTTGAAATTCTCAACATCATACGATCAATAGTTTAATTTGTATAGAATATTATCTATAATTTGATACAAAAATATGTCTAATAGTTCAAAATACAAATTAATTATATGAAATATAGTATTATAATATGAAGAAAAATAATTTATGAATTGAATATCAAATTTTTCAGCCTCACATGTCTTCTGTTCCGCCTTCAATCTCCATATTATTTATTTTTATTTATGCGGTTAAAAATAAATAAATTATATAAAAAAATATTGGATTAAACTATCCAATCATACAAACTAAAATTAAAATTATATATAAATAATAATTTTTTACTTATAAAAATATTATGTATATTTTTTCAAGCATACAATTAATAGCAAGGTAGACAACAACGGGCATATGCTATTACTTGGTAACTTGGAGGGCTTCCGGCTTGGCCAATTAATTAGGATGAGAGACAGAAAAAAGAGAGAGAGAAACATATTAAAAATTTAGAGCTCTATGAAAGAAAGAAAGAAAGAAAGAAAGAAAGAAAGAAAGGAAAGATGTATAAATTTAATAAAATTTTGCTATTTTATTTGTTTATTAGGTTTGTTTTTATAGGCCAACAATATTGGCCCAATTTTAACTAAACTCGATTATTCACTCAAATTTATATATATATATATATATATATATATATATATACTACTATACTATTATGAGTATAGAGCCCTTTGTACTCATAAGTTCTTAGCCTTCGGATGAAAAAATGTGCGGTTAGGATGAGAGTGGTTATGGTTAGGTTGATAGTGGGGCTCCTAGGGTTGAGTGGGTGGTTGGTTGAATAGCATAATCTAACGGTGAAAATGATTAAAGAGTAGATCTAACAAAAAAATTTATGAGTATAAGAGGCTCTATACTCATAAGAGTATAAGTAGACTCTATATATATATATATATATATATATATATATATATATATATATATATATATATATATATATATATATATATATATATATATATATATATATATATATATATATATATAGTGTACTATGCTATCGAAAATATAGAGGATTTGATATTTCCAAATTTTTGACCTTTTGATTAAGAATTGTATTGTTGGGATGATTGCCGTCCACCCTAGGATTAAATAATACCCCTATAATTGAGTGGTCCCAACAAAATAATAATAGTATTAATGCAAAGATAAGAAATGATTAAAAGGGTAGATCTAAGAATCAAAAAATCGAAAGTACCGATCCTCTATACTTTCGATAACATATATATATATATATATATATATATATATATATATATATATATATATATATATATATATATATATATATATATATATATATATATATATATTCGAGCTTTTCGAGCCTAATTCGAACGAGCCGAATAATACTCAAGCTCGGCTTGAAATGAATTTCGAGTCTTTTTTTTTGTTCAAGCTCGGCTCATTTAATTTCGAGTCGAGCTCGAGCGAGCCAAATATCGAGTCGAACGCGAGCCGGCTCGCTCCTTTGCCAGCCCTATATGGAACACCCAAGGTGGTGCTGGGCGTGTGCAACGATTTCGCCGTCCAGGGCTATACCATCGTCGTGGCATGTGCGACGATTTCGCCGCCGGATGGGTGAGCCGTTTTGTGTTCGATACCGGTTGAGCCGGGTTGTGGATCATACCGCTGGTTCACTCGAACCACTGACGTGGTGTGTGCGACGATTTCGCCACCGGGTGGCTAGGTCAGAGAGTGCGATGGGGTGTGGTAGGCTGAGGTGCTTGTGAGATGTCCTTCACCTCGAGCCGGACATTACGCGGATTATCCGCAGTTGATTGACTCAAGACCGAGTCAAGTGGCATAGTATAACTAAGGTAAGGGTAACCTTAAGAAAGAATGGCAATTGAGCGAGGTATGGCTAAGGTGTTAGTAACCTTAGAATAAAGAATAAAGAATGAAAGATAAAGGAACGGCTAAACTCAATAGTGGTTAATAAGTAAGAATTGCAAGATGTAAAGATTGGAAATGATAGAGGATAAATCATTTAATCTACTTGCATAGTGCATAGAGTTGCATGATTTTCATATCGCATATCGTGAGGCATAACATGTATTTCAATACTTGATATCTGTACATATCTGTAGATGTTTTGGACTAACATGTTGCAGTGCCTCCTCGGACCTATTAGTTGAGCTTTTCCCTTGGGTGGCCGTACCCACTGGGAACTATGGACAATAGTTCTCACCCTTGTGTTGTTTTTGGTGGTACAGGTACACACATGAGCAGCGCGGCGGCGCGAGGAAAGGGCGTAGCTCCGTAGATAGCGCCCTACCCCAGAGACCAAAGGTAGCGGTACCCCGAGGTTGTCTAGATTAGGGGTATAATGACAAGAACGAATTTGTAATAAAAGTTGTAATAACTAGATTGTAATTTTGGAAGTTGAATGCGAAAGAAAACTGTGAGGTAAAATGTATGTAATAGAATGTTGTAATAGCATTAGTCGTTTTATGTTTTCGATACTTCCTTATGCAATCTTGGATTGAAATGTGTTCCTAGTTGGAACTTTGTACATTGTATTGATTGCGACGCCTTGGACGTACAGGAAAAACTCTGTCTGTTCGGCGGTCTGTCGGCGTGCCCGAACCCGACCAAATAGGCGGGGCACGGGGCGTGACACCATACACTCTAAATGATATATATTCATTCATCAAATAGATCATCCTGATCATGATCCCACTCATTAAGCTCTCCCCTCCATCCTACCATCCTCTGTAGAATATCAAATATAAATTTCATATTATCATGAATTTAATCATTTGAATAATCTACTAAAAATGTCTAGTTCTACTAAAAGAACTTAGCATTATAACATCAGGCTGAGAAGAACATATATTAATGTCATAAAGCATCATAATATTATATTCATAAGCTTGCCAGTTTCATAAATTATGAACAAAGCCTAAATAGTTTGATTGACAAAAAGTCATCAACTTAAATTTAATTAAGACCAATACCAACATGCTTCTTATGCAGATAGCTATTTCTATGTTTCAATTTGGAATGTCACAGTTACTAATTCTTTAAAGTAAAATAATCTAGCATCAAGTTTGGAATGAGATCATTTAACTAAGAAAAGAATAGTTCAACCTAGTTGGATTGTATCATCAAGTTTGGAATGACACAAGCTTTCCAGGTAGAACATTGAATTAGGTTAAAGTCATTTTCATCAAGTTTGGAATGAAACAACTCACTCTTTTCAAATTAGTCCGTAACTATGAACATCGATGAAACATATAAATTTTGCTTAACCACCAAAGGAAGATTCGATAATTCAAAACATACAATTAGAAGGTAAGTAAATGGTAATTAAGATAATTATATAGTCTTTACCCCATTTCCCCCACTGTTTTGAATAATCGATTTTTATGCATACCTTTCGTGAGAGTATCAGCTATGTTATCCTTCGATCTCACATCGATCAAGGTGATAACTCCTTGTTCTCTAAGATAATTCAACAACGCATGTCTCAGTCTCACATGTCTTCTCTTTGAATTAAAGAAAGCATTCTTGATAACTTGGACAGCTGCTTGATTATCACAGAATAGGCTTAAAGAATTAATATGTAGCCGAGTCAAAGGAATATCCAAAATCAGATTCTTTATCCATTCTGCTTCTTCGCCAGCGGAAGCTAAAGCAAAAAGTTCCGATTCCATAGACGACAAGGCAATACAAGTCTGTCTTTTGGATTTTCAAGTAATAGCAGCTCCATCTAAAGTGAATACATATCCACCTGTGGACTTACTATTTCCAATTTCTGAGCACCATGAGGCATCAGAATATCCATCCACAGCTGGAGGATAACTAGAATAACATAGAGCATAATCTTTCGTACCTTTAAGGTATCTCATCAGCCTACTAAGGGTCTTTACTAGGATTACTAATGAAACGATTCAGCATGTCAACTGTAAAGGCGATGTCGGGTCTGGTGCAACTTATAGCATACATGAGACTACCAATCAGTTTTGAGTACTTTAATTGATCCACACTGGTCCTTTCATTAGGACTCAGTCTTTTATTATAATCACATGGTGTCTCACTCGGTTTACAATCACTGTATCCCCAGGTAGAAAGTAGCTGCTCAATATAATGAGTCTGACTAAGGGAAATGACTTGCCTTTCAAATCTTACTTTCATACCAAGAATGGTATTAGCAATACAAAGATCTTTCATGTCAAATTCTTTAGCTAAAGTAGCTTTTACGTTACTCACTACAGAATGATCGGAGCCAAGAATCAACATGTCATCAACATATAAGCAAATGATGACTATCTTATTTGACATAGAACGATGGTAAAGGCATTTATCTGAATAGCTAGACTGAAAGCCATAACTCTTTACCACTTTGTCAAATTTAATATGCCACATCTTAGGTGCCTGTTTAAGACCGTACAAAGATTTATTCAATTTACAAACTTTGTCCTCAAGACCTTTCATGATATACCCTTCCGGTTGTTCCATGTAAATTTCTTTATTTAACTCTCCATTTAGAAAAGTTGTCTTTACATCCATTTGATGCACTACAAAGTGTTCAATAAATGTCAAAGCAAGAAGAATTCTTATAGTTGATAGATGACACACAGGTGAATAGACATCAAAATAGTCTATTCCACTCTGTTGTTTATAGCCTTTAGCTACTAAACGTGCTTTGTATCTGGCTATTGATCCATCACTATTTAGTTTCTTTTTCAATACCCACTTACAGCCTATAGCCTTAGCCATTTTTGGCAAATTGACTAGCTGCCAAGTGTGGTTCTGCAACAGAGAGCTCATTTCATCATCTATGGCTTCTACCCATAGTAGGGATTCCCTAGATCTCATTGCTTCTTGATAAGAAAATGGATCATACTCTAGATGGTAAGTAACAAAATTCTCACCAAAACTTTTGGGAACTCTCTCTCTTGTAGATACTCTAACTGGAACTAATTCAACAGCCAGCTGTGTAGGATTAGTGTCAAAGGGCCTGCTTCAGATTCTACAGGAGATTCCGAAATCATATCTGTAGATCCAGAAACATTCAAGCCATCTCACAAGTACAAGGCGATGTGAGACTCGTCTCGCTAGCCCGTCATCTAGACCCTGGCTCAGTCATGACTCATCTCACACTTTCGGCTGGTAATTGTCTCTGATACCATCTGTGACGCCCCAACTTCCCAGGGGGTCACCCATCCTAGGACTACTCCCGTCTTAGCACGCTTAACTCTCTTAACCTCTTGGGCCTTGCTACCACCCAAAATGCTTAAGCCGGGTTAAAAGTTTTAGCCCTATTATATCTCATATATAGGACTATCTGGGGTCTCACAAACTTATTCTCGAAGAATTCTGCATCTCTAGATTCTATCACTGTGTTAGTGGATAGATCTAAAAACCTATCTGCAGCACTATCTTCTGCACTACCTAGATATACACATGTAATGGTTCTAGGTCCCACCTTAGGCCTCTTTGAATCTTGTATTCTTACATAAGCAATACAGCCCCAGGTCTTAAGAATATCATATCTACAAGGACGTTTATGCCATATCTCATAAGGTGTCATAGACAACTTAGAGTGTGGCAACCTATTCAGGATGTGATTAGCAGTTAGAACTGCTTCTCCCCAATAGGAGGAAGGCATGCCAGCTGTAAGTAACATAGAATTTAACATTTCAGTTAACGTTCTATTCTTACGCTCGGCAACACCATATGATTGGGGTGAGTAAGGAGCAGTGGTTTCAAGTATTATGCCCTCTGTAGCACAAAATTCTTTGAACCCTGTCACTGTATATTCTCTTCCTCTATCACTCCTAAACTCTTAATTTTCATGTTGAGTTGATTTTCTACTCTAGATTTAAAAATCATAAACTTTTCAAAAGCCTCATTTTTCGATTTCAATAAATAGACATGACAATATCTAGAAAAATCATCTATGAATGTTATCAAATACTTCCGACCACCTCTAGTGACATAATTTCTAAAATCACAAAGGTCAGAATGTATTAGCTCAAGAAGTTGTGTGCTTTTAGAAACCGACTTAAAAGGTTTTCTAGTGATCTTAGCTTGTGTACACACTTCACATTTGTCAAATCGAATTGAAGTATCCGATGGAATGTTGTAAGTTTTAGCTAGATGTTGCATTTTTCTGTAGTTCACATGTTCAAGTCTATTGTGCAACAACTTTGAATCAATTAGAGTAGAACTCACATGGTTTATGCTATCAGTATCTAAACTCAACCTATACATACCATTAACCATGAATGCACAATCGAAATACAATGAGTTAAGAGATAAGGTTACTCTACCATTCATAGTTGAAAAGGACATACCGGCTTTATCAAGTAAGCTCATAGATATCAAATTTTTTTAAAGTAAAGGTACTACTCTAACATGTTTCAGAGTTAGTAATTTACCTGAAGAAAGCACCAAATTTGCAGTTCCAGTATTAGTCACTTATGCCTCACCACTATTGCAATTTTCCACGGTGTTTTTCACTTCTATGACCTCTGTGAGTAGGTTCTTGTCATTTGCAGCATGACAAGTAGCGCCACTATCCAACACCACTCAGAAGAAATACTAGCCTTTCCAATTTTCATCATTCCAATGAAGGCTTGAGGCTTAGATTCACTAATTAGCATATTAGCCTCACTTTGTGGTGTGTTGTTCTTTGGCTTCTTTGGTAGTCTACACTCTGCTGCCCAGTGACCCCACTTTCCACAGTTATGGCACTTTCCTTTCTTCTTCTTTTTGGAAATAGTCTTTTTGGCCTCTAGCTGTGAAGAAGATTCACCTTTTGATGACTTGGACATTTTCTGAGATTTATTGGAGTGTGAAACTAAGTTGGCAACTGACTTTTGTTGTCCTACTTGTTCTAAACTCTTTCTCGTACTGTTTTGATCCTCAATGTGAATATATCTCTTTAATTCATCTAGTCTCATCTGTTCTTTCAGTCTGTGCATTTTAGTCTTGAAAGAATTCCATTCAGCAGGTAACTTACTCAATACAAGACCGACAAAGAGATTATCAGACATATCAGATTTATCATCTTTCAGCTTGTTCCTCGTGTTCTCAAGTTCAATTAATTGAGAGATGATGCTTGAATTCATATTGAACTTAAAGTCAAAGAATTTCTTCGCTAGAAGAGTTTTAGAAAGCCCTTCTTGTTTTGGAACTGAGCGTTCAAGTGATCCCATATCTCTTTCGCTGTCTTATACTGAGCAATAAGTCATAGCTAGACGAGAATTTAGAGAGTTCAACAAGTAATCTCTACAAAAATCTTCATCTTTGTTCTATTGATATTCATCCACATTTTCAATGGTAGATGCAAAATTACTCAAAACAGTATAGAATATTTCACGTTCTTTCATGCCAAATTGAACATGTAATTTCCAACCATGAAATTTAGTAACATCAAATGATTGCAATTTTATAATATCAAATGAACTACGCTTTGCCATTTAATCGGAGCAAAGTGTTAGAAAGAGTGCACCTTGTAGTCCGCAGAGATCACAAAGTAGAACAAAGCCCTAGATCTAAATCAAATTGCTTTGTAGAGGTGGAATTTGCCAAAAACAGACCCAAAATTGGATCCGCAGCACCCAAAAACCTGAAGATGAACCGCCTTCGTTGCCAAAAACTGCTGAAATCTTCTGATTGCCGTAACTTCGTCGTTCGACCTCCGTTTGAGACGAGTGACCACTCAAAACGTTCGTATCGACGAGTAGATCAAAACCCAAGTGGTTTCACCCTCAGAAATTGGCTATAATTTCTGAATTTTTAAATCAAAGATTTCGGCTGCTAACTTTCAAACTCAGATCCCGACAATCCGACCGTCGAAATTGAAAATAAATTATGCCGGTGAGTTTGTCTTGACGAGATCTTCAAATCGACACCGTACTCGCTCAAATCCGACATACGATGATAATACTTCAAGATTGTTGGAGGTTATCGTTTTAGAGAGTAGGGTGTTTTTTGGGGCTTGAAGTATTACACCAAGAGACGTTAAGTTTGGAATGCTCAATAGTGTTACCTCTAGCTTAGGGAAACCCTAGAGTTTAAAATAAGCTATTGGGCTCCAATTAATATGGGCCTTAATACGCTTTCACCTATTGGGCTTGTATGTGAACATAACATTTGGATTATATTATAACAGTATATCCAATAACATTATATCCAATAACAATATATCCAACAATCCGCGCCCTCCTCATCTCCGACACCGTCGAGGTCGCGCTCGCCGCCGCCCTCTGGGGTAGGTGGGTAGGCCACGTGCCTCCTCCCTCGCCGGGGAGCTTCTCGGCCACGAGAAGCACTTCCTCTTACTCGCCGGCAGCGGCAATGCGGATGGCGGGTTTGTTTGGCTCGCAAAAAATCTGCTACATTGGAGGTGGAGGGCGAAGGCGGAGGAAGAGGACGCATTACCATCCCTATTGTTATGAGTGTCGCTGACAAAGCGTTATTGTCATGAGGCCATGAGGCGCGAGCAGGTCGAGAAAAAAAAGAGATCGGTAGGGTTGGAAGCGAGTAGGGGGAGGGGTACGTGGGTGAGGGTGAGGGTGAGGGCGTGAGGTGCAGAGACTATAGGGTCGTTTCCGCCTTTGCGTCCGTCACCTTCTTCGGCGATAAAAAAAAAGAACGTGAGAAAGAAAAGGAGAAAGAAAAAAGGTATAAGGGTATTTTGATCAGCTAATTAAAAATTTGTACTGAATCTGCACAATAAAAAAAGACGGCTCAGTTTTGCAAAAGCTCAAAACTTGTGAATTTTTTATGCAAATTGGCCGAATTTAAATTTTTAAATTTTATAATTAAAATTTTAAATTTAAATATATAACTTTAAAAATTAAAAATTTATAATAAAATTTAAATTTTTGAATCTCAAATTCAAAAATTTAAAGTTCTAAATTTTAAATTTAAGATAAAATTTAAATTGAAAAATATCAAATATCAAAATTTAAATTAAAAAAATTAAAAATAATAATTTAAAATTTAAAATTATAAATATCAATTTTAAGTTTAGAAATTTTAAAATTTAAAAAATTTAAAATATAAATTTAAATTTAAAAATTAAATTGGCAATTCCTTCTGGTGGAGGGATAACCCCTTATTCTAATCTATTAACTTTAAGTTGTGTACATGTAACTCAACACTTTTTGATGTTTATAGCGTCTAAGTTTGTGAAGTCTTTATATTGGCCCTTGTTTATTCTTTTGAGCACGCAACAAACACAACACAACTCACCGAAATTCCATTATTCCTATTCTACTTTGAGAGAGAGGTGAAAACAAAAGGTTTCCTCCTTAATGAAGCTTTGAGCTCATCTATTTATGTAGAGTTGGTAAAACTATACAATGAGAGACGAACCATTGTATCCTGATGGGAACTGTTAGGAGCCGAATTCCCTACTCTTTGACCCGGTCAAAGATCTTCCTTGGGAAGCGCGTCGAAATGCAAAACAGCTCTTGATACTGACCCTCGAAGTTTGCGCCCTTCGACTGGTCAAACGATTCGGCTGACGAGGGATCGAATCAGCTGGGTCCGAAAACTTTTACTATAAAACTGGTTCGGCTGGAAGAGCCGAATGTACGAACTATGCAGGGATCAATATCGGCAGAAGAGCTGAATGGAAGAAGTACACAGTAACTGGTCGGCTGAAAGAGCCAAATCGAATACGTACACAATAACTAGTCAGCTGAAAGAGCCAAATGAAATAAGTACACATTAACTGGTCGGCTGAAAGAGCCAATGCCTTTATCTAATAATAAAACAGAGTGTGCCCGAAGGGTATACAGACTTTGCAAATATAGTTTACAATAGAGTGATACCCGTGGAGCAGACAGAATCTGCAAATATAATCTACAACGGAGTGATGCCCGTGGGGCAGACAAACTCCAGGGTTCTACTTAGCGAACTACTCCTAGGAAAGCAGTAAATACGACAAAAAAAAATTACATTTAGACTACTCCTAGAAAAGCGATAAAATGTAGACGAAATAAGGGTGGTTTTCTCGTTCAGGATGGAGAAAGACCCCTATTGCAGGCTTCAAAGTTACTATTTATAATATCTTAAGCCCACATTATTGGTTGGTTGAAAGTAATGGGGGAAGTGGTTGTAACCATAATCGTTGAAGTTACACTAACTCCTCATGGAAGTTAGGCCCACTTCTCATGGAAGTTACGCCCCACTTCTCAACCATTCCCGCCTAAACGCTCTTAATTTTCAGGCGCCTTATTGCCGACTCCTGGTGTACCACATGTTCTTATTTCTTCGGCTCATACGTGGTTTAGATCGATATGTCTCAATTTTGACCTCAACAAGAACAAGTTAGTATTCTACTGCATGGGGGTTAAATAGTTTTGTCAACTGCAGAGGACTTAAATCTTTGTAAATAAAGATAGCTAAATTTTCATACATCATCAGCTTGATTGACTCTTCGGCACTTTTTATTCTCATGTCGCCTAATATTTATTTTTGTATGCATGCGCCAACACATTGCACTCCACTAATTAGTTAGTTATCTAAAAACTCGCAATTGCAGGGAACAAATAGTACTAGCTAGTCTTAATAATATTTCTCTATCTAGAGTACTTTGTCATGAGGTGGCAATATTTTGAGAAATAAGAATGCATGCCTTTTGTTTTTTTTTTAAGAGAAAGGTTTGCATGTATCCACATCATTTATTATTTAGAAATAAATTTAAATATAAATATGAAGCAACTAGATTGCAAAAATAAGTTTAGAATACCAACCATGACGCCTTTAATTGTACAAGCTAGAACTAGAATGTCAAAGCTTTACCGAACTATACCTAATTAATCTATATATGTGTATTAACTGCAAGGTCGAACCCTCGCTTTCATGATGTGGAAAGCATGAACAAACTGAATCTGAACATAAAAAGGGAGCCATACATACATGTGCATGGTCAATATTGGAGAGCTGATCGAATTAATCTCTCCTTTAGCATGAGAAGATAATGAAGAAAATCTTTTTTTGCATGAACTTGAATAGTACGTAATACGTGTTTTTGGAATTTTATCCTTTTTCTCTCCACATGTAGAAGAGATTGCACGCTATCAACTAATTCGTGCAAAATGACACACACAAAGTTGGGATCAAGATGGTCAACTCAAATGCAGAGTAGGTGATGATCTTTTGTTTCGCCACTTCACAAAATCAAGTGATGACTACATAAATAGCAACGATCGATATGGGGACATCAATGAGGTGCACATATATAGTACATTTGCAAAATGCTCTATTAGAGAAAGTTTAAATACAAATTAGATACCAACCAAAATATGTCACACATGCATGATTGACACGACAAAAATAATACATATAAAGAGATCCTTTTAAGATGCGTTTGTTTTAGCAAACGCTCACTCTTCGTGACTAAGGTGGTGAATGATTGCTTACAGGTTGAGGACCAACCGATTCTGGAATCGTTTAATTCTTCCTATCTTTTTGAAGTGCTTCAAAAGCAAGGCATGAAACAAGATTGAATTAGAGAGTTTTATTTATCCAACGTGAATGTGCCTCTTAATTTGTTGTATGTTATTAGTTTTTCCGTATGTTAGGGTCTTTAATTACGGTAGCACAAATACGCAGAGAAGATGAATTTATGCTGAAGAATTAATGTTACTTATACACTCTAAAATCGGCGTAGATCTGACACATTAATCCAAAAATTTAGATAGTTTTGAAAATTTTTAAAGTTAAAAAAAATGATGAGATTAGTGCATGTTAGAATATTGACTAATATATGTGTTAAGTTATAAAATTTACTCCCATGTTTTGAATGTACAAGTGCCTTTTTTATTCATCATAAATCTCAATGCATACAGAGTGATTAATACTTCATAAACTAGGTTTCTTAAATAGAAATTTCATCATATATAGTGCGTTCCCTAAAATTTTATCATATACAGAGTGATTACATGATCGGTCCCTAAAATTTTATCCAAGTTTCACTTGTGAGTTCCTAACCTTTTATTATCGCAATTATTGGTCCTTTACCTTTCGTGCAAGTTTCAATTAACACTTTAACATTGTATTGATGCAGTTAGTATTGTATTGAATTCTGGAATTTAATTTTCTTTCATAGATTTTTTTATTACGTCTACTAACACATAAGTATTAAAATAAAGACTAAACTAAATTAAAAGATAAGAGGTTTTGGAAATTAGCCTGGTGAGGCATACAATTAACTGTCCTAAAATAACTTTATTAGCTAGCTCCTCCACATGCGAGTCTCTGGCATTATTGCTCTAACAATACAACACCTCGGATTATCCTAATCTCTTTGATTGTACGGTCTCAAAGGAGTACTTGATTGAATGTCAATCCGACTTTCAAAATCTCAACATTAGAAAATAAAATAAAAGAGAGCAGAGAAAGGAGGAAAGAAAGGGACAAAAGGATCTTCTTCTTTCTATTAGTTAATTAGATTGTACTTTTATTAATGAATATCTTTTATTCCCCCTTTATGATAAGTTGATGGTCCAAAGAAGAATTGTGCGACGTTCCACTAAAGCGAAATCCACGATCCTGCAGCTCATGAGAAAGCGGGGTACGTTACCCCTTATTTTTCCGGATAGATAAGAGAGGGAATACCTGGGTCCAATTATCTAAAACTAAATTTAAAATTAAATCTTTTAGTTACCTATTAGATTTAAATCAACTTTTTTTAAAAAAAATTAATTAATTACAACAGTTAGAACCTTAATCTTTTTATCTTGAGTTTCAATCAAGTTCCTAATATTTGTTAGTCAGTTCAATGTGATCCTTTCGGTCAAAATCTTTATGACATCGAAGAGCACTACAACAAAAACGGTTTATAAGGACACTTTTAAATGTCGGTACTAGTCAAAAAAAGTGTTGCTGGCTAAATTACCGACACTTTAAGAAGTGTTATGTGGGGTCGCTAAGTATATAGCGACAGTTAAAAAGTGTCGCTATAACCAAAAATAGTGCTGTTAATTTACCAACACTTATTTAAACATTTAGCAACCATCGAAACTCTACATCGTTGACTGCGATGGCGGAGGAGGACGAGAGGAAATGACTCTTCGTCTAGAATTTCATTGAATTGAGTGAAGGGAGAAGGGGAGATGGTAATCGATTTTTTCTTTTCTTTTCTGTTTGTAATTGGGCCGAATAGGCTAGGTGGGGTGGGTTGAGTAGAGTAACATTTTATTTTTGGTTGGATTGGGTTTTATATTTAAGCATTAGTAGATATTTTTTTAAGTTTTGGCATAAATTGGACACTTACACAAAAGTGCCCTAAATATGTGTCCCTATAACCTAATTCTATTGTAGTGGAGAATATGAAATTAAAACTACCTTCAAATGTTCTAATCTTTGGGATTCGATTTAGGAAATAAGTTCTCATCATCTTATACCCATTTTTTCTCATCTTATCGCCATGTTTTCTTTTTTTCTTCTTAATATGTCCAATGTCATATGTACTGCATTTAAATTTTAATAATAAATATATTACAATTAAAATATAATCAAGTAAATATTAATTACATTATTAGAAAAAGTTACGTATATATAAAGTTTTATGTATTTTGAAAATGGCTAAAATACAAAAAATCCATTGTGAATATCTGGTTTCTTTTACTTTTCTCCTTGACTTTCAATGATTTCATGTTGCGAGGGGTTTTCGGCCGTGTGGTTGTCACGAAAATCATTGCCTAACCTTGTTGGTTTCCTGCCATGGTTGCCTCGCGTGTTCTGAGGTGACCGGTGAGCAACGGAGGCTTCCGGTGCCAAAGTGGGCACTTTCGAAAGCCCAATAGTGAATGATCGATCGGTGACGACCAAGTTGACTTGGAGACTTGTGTTTGTTGTTCGGACTCCCAAATTGGTGTGTTTTGGGACAACGGGTAACTTTTGGTGTGAGTCGGTGCATTTTGGGATATTTTGTGGGTCCCGGGGACATCCCGATGTGTTTTTCAAGATTCCTAGCGATCTAGGGGATCGGTGTTGGGAAACATGATTCCACGAGGGGTATTGGGACTATGAGCGATGTGTTTTAAGTCGATATGAATGGATCCTGACTTGGTGGAGATATCGCAGGTCCGGTCAACTATTATCACGCCTCGGGAGCTAGGTGCAGTGTTAGAATCGGAACGTCGAAAAATAGATTCAGAAAAAATAATTTGATATGAGAAAAGAAAAGATAAAGCGGAAAGAGCACACCGATGTTTACGTCCACGGGCGAAGACGGAGCAAATACTTTATTAATGTCGAAAAAGCGGAGTATAAAGAAGATCTCCCGAAAGACCAAAACTTAATTAGATCCAAAACGCCGCAACGAGAAACTCCAAAGTGGCTCGACTTAATTAACACCATGGCTCATTACCGTACGGATCACCGCAACTCTCTCCATGGTTTAATCAACAGTGCCTTCGTTAATTAGATCCTCAACATGCTCTGCAATGCACGCGCCGCCAACGAGACCTCCTACAACTTAATTAATTGCATGGTCCTTAATGTAAGTCGCGGCTGCTTCTTTACCGTACGGACGGAGCACCAACACTTAATTAATTTTCATGGCTCTTGATTTGGTCGCAGCGATTAATTTGGCCGTAGCATGTATATATAATACATGTCTCCTAACAAGAGTATAATTCGAGTTCTACTAGAATTATCCTCCTAATTATAATCCATATATGCCAAATTAAAACCAATCCCAATTAGATTAGGATTTATCTCTAAATTAGATAACTACAAATCTAAACCAAATATTAACAATCTCCACCTTGGTTTAATTTGTAATTTAGCCGCTATGTCGAGATCACCACAAAACTCCACATTGAATTTAATTCGCCTCAATGATTCTTAACGCTCCGTGCTCCATCTTCTCCAAACGCCCCATAGGGCCTTAAATGCTGCCAACTGCCACCAAGTTCAAACAGTGTTTGAACTTGGCAATAATAAGAGACTTAGTAAACATATCCACGGATTGGCCTCAGTACCAATTTTCTTAACAGTTACTGTGCGCTTCCCAATCACATCCCGAACAAAGTGAAACTTTACATCGATGTGTTTTGTTCTCTCATGGAACATCTGATCTTTCGACAAGTGAATTGCACTTTGACTGTCCGAATAAACAATCGTCGGATCCCAACAAGAGGTAAGCTCTCCAAATAAACCTCTTAGCCACATAGCTTCCTTCACACCCTCCGTCATAGCAATATATTCCGCCTCCGTCGTAGACAAGGCGACAATAGGTTGTAGTGAAGCTTTCCAACTAACTGCACATCCGCCAATAGAGAAAACGTAATCTGAAAGTGATCTCCTCCTATCCAAATCACCTGTAAAATCCGAATCAACATATCCAACCACACAATCCTTACACCTCCCAAACTCCAAACAAGTGCTAGTGGTACCTCGTAAGTATCTCAGAATCCACTTAACAGCTTGCCAATGAGCCTTACCAGGATTGGTCATATATCTGCTAACCATGCTCACTGCGTAGGAGATGTCCGGCCGTGTGCAAACCATGGCGTACATGATGCTCCCGACTGCACTAGAATATGGAACATGTGACATGTACTCCCGCTCATCATCGGACTGCGGTGATGCCTCGGCCGAAAGTCTGAAATGCGCCGCAAAAGGAGTGCTCACCGATTTTGCGTCTGTCATCCCGAAACGCTTTAAAATCTTCTCTATATATTTCTCTTGTGTCAAATGCAGTAGTCCTGACTTGTTGTCTCTCTTAATTTCCATACCAAGGATTTTCTTAGCAGCACCTAAATCTTTCATTTCAAACTCACCCTTCAATAAAGTCTTCAATTTATTTATCTCAACTATGTCGCTGGAAGCAATTAACATATCATCGACATAGAGCAATAAATATATGAAAGATCCCTGATCATGCTCTCTGAAATACACGCAACTGTCACGCTTGCTTCTGGAGTATCCGTTACCTGTCCTAAAGGAGTCAAACCGCTTGTACCATTGTCGAGGAGACTGCTTTAAGCCATAAAGCGACTTCTTTAATAGGCAAACATGGTCTTCCTTCCCTTCCACAATGAATCCCTCCGGCTGTTTCATATAAATTTGCTCCTCAAGTTCTCCATGCAGAAAAGCTGTCTTAACATCAAGCTGCTCAAGATACAGGTCATTCATGGCTACTAACGATAAAAAAATACGAATAGAAGTATGCTTCACAACGGGTGAGAAAATATCATTGAAGTCAACACCTTCTACCTGACTGTAGCCCTTAGCAACTAAACGAGCTTTATACCTTGTATCTTCCACGCCGGGGATTCCGTCCTTTTTCTTGAAGACCCATTTACAGCCAACAATTCTCTTACCTGTAGACGGTTTTACTAACTCCCATGTGCGATTCTTATGGAGAGACACCATCTCCTCATTCATCGCCACCAACCACTCTACAGAACTGGCACCTGAAATAGCTTGATTATACGTAGAAGATTCACCTTCTTCTTCTGTGTCTTGTGCCACTGAAAGAGCGTACGCAACCATATCTTCATAACCGTATCTCTGCGGTGGTTTAATCTGTCTCCTCGCTCTGCCTATAGCAATGCTCTGTCTCTCAACTTGTGGGGTTTCAGTTACTGAGGTGTCTGTTGACTGAACTTGTTCTGACTGAGAAGAATCCTGTGACTGAACTATACCATCGGTCTCTACCTCCACCTGCTTGCTAGCACTCGGGGTCTCATCAGAAGACATACGATTAGGATATAACATAGCAGATTCATCAAATGTGACATCCCTACTAATAATTAATTTAGATGATTCAGGACACCACAATTTATATCCCTTAACCCCCGATGCATAGCCAATAAAAATACACTTTTTAGCCCTAGGTTCTAACTTGCCTTCATTTACATGAAAATAAGCAGGACAACCAAATATTCGCAAATTAGAATAATCAGAAGGGCTGCCAGACCATACCTCCTCCGGAGTTTTGCAATCAAGTGCCGAATGTGGAGATCGATTTACCAAATAGCATGCCGTAGAGATCGCCTCTGCCCAGAAACTCTTAGCTAAGCCAGCATTAGAGTCCATACAACGAGCTCTCTCCAAAAGAGTTCTATTCATCCGTTCGGCCACTCCGTTCGTCGTGGAGTATGCCTGACGGTCTTATGTCGAACGATCCCTTCCTTCTTGCAGAATTCTTCAAACTCTGACGAACAGAATTCCAAACCATTGTCGGTCCTTAATCTCTTGATCTTCTTTTCAGTTTGCTTCTCAATCATCTCCTTCCATTGCTTGAAATAATTGAACACCTCATCCTTACTTTTCAGAAAGAACGCCCACACTTTACGAGAATAATCGTCAATAAAAGTCAACATATATCTAGCACCACCATGAGTACGAGTACGAGAAGGTCCCCAAAGATCAGAATGGATGTAGTCCAGAGTACCTTTTGTCCGGTGAACTGCGGCCTTAAAGCTGACTCTCTTTTGTTTGCCAAGAACACAATGCTCGCAGAAATCTAACTTTTCTAAACTCTGACTACCAAGTAGACCTCTCTCGTCCAACTTCATCATACCATATTCACTCATATGGCCCAGTCGCATATGCCATAATCTGGTGCTATCCGAATCTGACATAGAGGAAGAAGTCACCGCTGCTGAACCTGTCACAGTGGAACCCTGTAGAACATATAACATGTCGGACAACTTGGCCTTCATCACTACAAGATTCCCTTTAGCGACCTTCATTAACCCATCAGCTGAAGAATACTTAAAGCCTTTAGTATCAAGTGTACCCAATGAGATCAGATTTTTTCTTATATCCGGAACATGCCGAACCTCAGATATAGTCCTCACTACTCCATCGAACATTCGTACCTGAACAGTACCAATTCCAATAACTGTACACTTAGAGTGATTTCCCATCAATACATCTCCACCTTCAATAGGCTTGTACGTCGAGAACCATTCCCTATGCGTGCAGATATGGAAGGAACATGCGGAATCCATAAGCCACTCATCCTGTCTGCGTGTCTTATCCGTAACTGTGAAGACGATATCATTTTTATCTGATTCTCCTGCTGCAACACTTGCTTCTGCTTCAGTATTAGTGCTTTTCTGACCTTGATTCTTATCACCATTATTCTTCCGCTGCTCTTTATTTTTCAACTTGAAACAATCAGCTTTTATGTGACCCTTCTTCTTACAATAACCACAAATCACATTCCTGTGCTTTGACTTTGATCTTGATGTACCTCTATTACCAGAACCCTTCTCTCGCGACCTCCCTCTAGCGACCAAACCTTGTCCTGAAACTCCACCTGTCTCGTTGCTTATCTGCATGTCAATTCTCTCTTTTGAAAGTAAAGAGGATTTAACATCATCGAGACATAGAGTATCTCGTCCAAACAAGAATGTCTCACGAAAATTCTTGTAAGAGAGTGGTAGAGAACATAATAATAAAAGGGCTTCATCTTCCTCCTCAATTTTGACATCTATCGAGCGAAAATCCATAATAATAGAATTAAATTCATCTAAATGCGACTTAATAGAGGTACCTTCCGCCATGCGCAACATGAAGAGACGTTGCTTCAAATATAACTTGTTGGTGAGAGACTTCGTCATATAGAGAGACTCCAATTTAAGCCAAAGCCCTGCAGTGGTCTTCTCATCCAAGACCTCGCGCAATACCTCATCGGATAAACATAATTGTATTGCCGTAAGAGCTTTGTCATCAATCTCCTCCTTTTGCTCCGCCGTTAACGAATCGGACATCTTTTCTTTTCCCAACAGTGCCTTCTGCAATCCTTGCTGCGTCAATAAAGCACGCATCTTGACTTGCCATAATGCGAAACTGTTGGTCCTGTCAAGTTTCTGAATCTCGAACTTCGTCGTCATCTTAATCCTCAAAGGGAATAGAAAGGCTCTGATACCAGTTTGTTAGAAATCGGAACGTCGAAAAATAGATTCAGAAAAAATAATTTGATACGAGAAAAGAAAAGATAAAGCGGAAAGAGCACACCGATGTTTACGTGGTTCGGCCAACGGCCTACGTCCACGGGCGAAGACGGAGCAAATACTTTATTAATGTCGAAAAGCGGAGTATAAAGAAGATCTCCCGAAAGACCAAAACTTAATTAGATCCAAAACGCCGCAACGAGAAACTCCAAAGTGGCTCGACTTAATTAACACCATGGCTCATTACCGTACGGATCACCGCAACTCTCTCCATGGTTTAATCAACAGTGCCTTCGTTAATTAGATCCTCAACATGCTCTGCAATGCACGCGCCGCCAACGAGACCTCCTACAACTTAATTAATTGCATGGTCCTTAATGTAAGTCGCGGCTGCTTCTTTACCGTACGGACGGAGCACCAACACTTAATTAATTTTCATGGCTCTTGATTTGGTCGCAGCGATTAATTTGGCCGTAGCATGTATATATAATACATGTCTCCTAACAAGAGTATAATTCGAGTTCTACTAGAATTATCCTCCTAATTATAATCCATATATGCCAAATTAAAACCAATCCCAATTAGATTAGGATTTATCTCCAAATTAGATAACTACAAATCTAAACCAAATATTAACATGCAGCTTCAGATACAGCTTTAGATACAGCTGGGTACTTTGATCCAAAGTCAGTTCAATGGCATACGCTCGGTGACTTCTTCCCTTTCTTCTCTCTTATGATTACCTACTTTATCATGCACGTATAGTGAATATCTTGCACGATATTGAGTATTCATTGATCTACTCTACGGTTACCTTGTCTGATAGTATCATGATTATATGTTGAGTATCTTGCACACTACTTGGCACTCGTTGGTCTGTTCTATGATTATTTTGTCTTGTAGTATCATGGTTGATCTAGTGGTAGAGTAGCATTCCAATAATTGATTATCATTGCATAACTTTATCATAGATGGCATTTCGAACTTGGTGATACGGCTTTATAGACCTGATAGGTTGGTGACATCGTGACATTCCTTTGAAAATATTAGACCTAATTTGGTCAGACATGGTTGTCGACTGTTCTTTCGGCTTGTTGCCGTCGTTCGCCATTAAGCATATTTGCATCGATTGCTATTGTTCGTGAGCATTTCACGTACACTAGTGGTCTAATCCATTACAAGAGGGTGTTCCTTTCTGAAAAAGTGGTTTGGAGTGCTAACCCGTGAGCTCAGGAGCTTATGTTAGGGTTATATGCCATTTAGAGCAGCATGGCACTTGTCAGAGGTCTTTAAACCAATATGGCAGTTGGTTGGGTATATTTGTATTATCAGTTTTCAGTCGACGCATCGACATTCCTTTATCTTTGCTTTATAGTAGTGGTTATTTGTACCATAGTAATAGTTGCTTCTAGTTCAGTTATCGTTACTACCGTACTAGTTTGATTGTTGATTTCAGTTGTCCATTACTTTATTATTTCGCTTTAAAGTAGTAGCTCCTTTTGTGTCTATCAGTAGTTGTTATTCATCATTATATCTGATTTACTTGCTACTACTGGTGTTTATTCCTTTCATCTGCCGGTATATATGTACGTCTTACTTTCATCGACTTGCGGTACCCACTAGGAGGGGAAGACTTGTTTACATGTTCTCATCTCGTACCCATTGGGAAGGGGAGACTTATTTACATGTTCTTATCCCCCCACTCTTTTTCAGGTAGCTCGGGCGATGAGGGTTGGGACGGTGCGTGAAGATGATACTTGTCACGCCCCGAGGCCGATCCATTTGGCTGGTTCGAGCGCGTCAAACAGACGCCGAACGGACAGAGTCTCCCATATCGGCCCAAGGCTCAATAACAGTACAGATAGAGTATAATTTCCACACATGCGGAAGCATACACAAATGGCTTGCACGAAGACAAGCAATAGCCAAACTGAAAGTACTAAACTGAAACATACAAATACTATGATTTAATTGAAACCATATACATGCGTAATACTTTAAAAGATTATCATTCTTTACATTCTTTGCATCATTTCTTTTTACATCCCATTTTCCTCAAAATAAATCTTTAATACATTTAGGGTTAACAACTATAATCATCAAATACAAAAGATGATAGTAAAGGGACTGCAACTACCAAAAGTAAGATACTCGGGCGGTCTTTATTTAGGGCGCGATGCCCTTACCACGGTCCTCGGCCGGCTCGCTCGGTCCCGGCACTGTGGAAATAGTGGGGTAAGAACTACAACAAAGTTCCCAGTGGGTTCGGCAACTAACCACGCCAACTTTCCCACTAAGTCTAATTCAGGAATAATAGAAGAAAAGGAAAGACAATAACCAACTAGCAAATGCAGCTAATATGCCTGGAAGTAAACAATAATATGCTCGAAAGGAAGCGCATGATAAATGCAAAATCATAAGTCCTTGACTCAATCTCTTGGCTAACCCGTAGGCTTCGCCCTCAACCAACTCGACCAAACTCAAATCCCTACTATCAGGGAGATACTCGCTACAACCCGACGGGACCGTCCTCTGGGAAATCTCCAACCCAGTGATGACAACTCCGGAGCTCATCGCCCGAGAGGGAGCTACCACCCTCGAGCAAGGACTATATGGTGAGTACGATCTATCCTTAGCTTTAAGGATTACAAGTCTAATTCATTCCTTGACTTCAAGGAGACTAAGTTCATATGACCCTTAACTCTAAGGTTGTATTTGTCATAATGTCAATCTCAAGACTCTACTAATGTCAAGTACTTTACTTGTTCTTGTTTTGTCAATGATGCCACACTTGTTGTCTAAGTATTCTAGACATGTCATTGCCACAGTTGTTCTCTAAGTACATGTCCAATGTCACATTTGTTGCACGTACACTATTTGTTCTTTAGCACGCATATATACATAGGGTTCTTGTTCTTTATCATACAATCTCATACAATTATACCTCATGCATTTGAACTCACAAAAGCAATAAGAAATGTATATTAGACCATACTATGCAACCTGCTCAATATATATATAATTATATATGCTCAAATATGACACTTAGACATAAAGAGAAGTCCGATGTCCTTGGAATGCACCACCCACCTCTAAAAATTATGGTGATGATATGGTTCACGTTTCGTAGCTATTCGATGTCTACGTTATGACCTGCGCGTTAAACCGAGCCCAAATCAGGCCAATTTACATAGTAGCTGTCTGCCACCACGAATGACGTACCTCGCACGGTGAAATTTATCTTGAATTTTTCGTGGGGCAGTATTCATGATTCAGATTAATATTTAAATATGTATAGTTATCAGGTATTGCGGATCCATGGCTTCCAATAAACGCAAGCGTCTATTGTTAATTACCCCTATGAAATGTTAGGGTACCTTCGATTAAGAGACCTTTGAAATGCTGAAGATGAACTGGAATTGGACAAAAAAGGAAATTTATAATTTATTGCTCAATTACATGGCTTTAACCAAGGGCATACCCTCAGTGTACATGAACAGAGCATAAAAGAAAATGTTTAATTTCATCTTAGTTATATGTTCTAAGATGGTCAAATTAATTTTGTTGGACTCTATATATTTTGGAGCTCAACACTGCTCACCCTAAGATGAAGATGATTAAATTCCATGTATATGTATTGGGATTTAATCGAATCTGATTCAAATTAAACTCTAATTATATGTATTAGAGTTTGATTTGGTTTATTGAACTTTAACTGTATATGATAAAGTCCAATAGAGTTTGGTTTGAGCTTTAATCCCAAATGTATGTATTAGGACTAGCTCAAATATTTGAATTAGACTCTAATTTTATATTTTTAGAGTCGATATAATTAGGCTCTAAGTTTATGTATTAGAGCTTAATCACATTTGATTTTGATTCATCTTAAGATGAAATATTAACTAAATCCTAATTATATGTATTAGGATTAGTCAAATTTAAATTAAACTCCAAGTATATGTATTGGAATCTAATTTAACTTCGTTTGTTTGAACTCGAGCAAATGTATTAAAGTCCAACAAGTTTAATTTGATTACATAGTTTGATCAATTCTAAGTACATAATTAGAATTTGATCGAATATGGCTGTGATTTGTCTCTAGTTTTATATGCTAGAGGATCGGATGATTTGTGAAAAATGGGTTGGGTTTAGTTTAACGACGTTTCGGTCAGTTGAGATTTGGATTTAGTTTAAAGACGTTACGGTCATTGAATTTGGGTTTAGTTTAAAGACGTTTCGGTCATTTGAATTTGGGTTTAGTTTAAAGACGTTTCGGTCGTTTGAATTTGGGTTTAGTTTAAAGACGTTACGGTCAGTGGATTTGGGTTTAGTTTAAAGACGTTTCGGTCATTGAATTTGAGTTTAGTTTAAAGACGTTTCGGTCGAGCTTGGGTTTAGATTTAGTTTAACGACGTTACGGTCGGCAGTGGATTTAAGTTTAGTTTAACGGCGTTCTTGTCGATTGAGTTTAGGTTTAGTTTAACGACATTACGGTCGAAATTGGGTTTAGTTTAACGACGTTTCAGTCAGGGTTTTAGACTTAGGATTAGTTTAACGACGTTTCGGTCGATATTAGGTTTGGATTAGTTTAACGACATTTCGGTCAAAGTGGGTTTGGATTTGGGTTTAGTTTAACGACGTCTCGGTCGAAGTTGGAATTGGATTTAGTTTAACGACATTTCGGTCGAGTTTGGGTTTTAAGGTTTATGGTATTGGGTATGTGAGATTTGGCTCATGAACTTGATTTGGTTCATGAATTTGGTTTGGTTTATGATATATGGACTTAGGTTCATAGGATTATGGTTCATGAACATAGGTTCATTGGATTATGGTTCATGAACATAGGTTCATAGGTTTATGGTTCATGAACATGGGTTCGTTGGATTTGGATATGGTTTGGTTTATGGTGTATGAAGTTTGGTGTATGGTTTAGTCCATGATTTTGGTTCATAGTTCATGGACTTGGTGTATGAATTTGTGGTTCATGATTCATAGGCTTGGTGTATGGGTTTATGGTTCATGATTCATGGACCGGGTGTACAGGTTTATGGTTCATAGGTTTATGGACCGGGTGTACAGGTTTATGGTTCATGGTTCATGGACCGGGTGTACAGGTTTATGGTTCATGGTTCATGGACCGGGTGTACAGGTTTATGGTTCATGGTTCATGGACCGGGTGTACAGGTTTATGGTTCATGGTTCATGGACCGGGTGTACAGGTTTATGGTTCATGGTTCATGGACCGGGTGTACAGGTTGTGGGCTTTGGTATTGGGCCTCTATTTTGGATTGGGCTTAATGAATGGGCCATTTGAAATGGGCTTTTGGATGTGGACTTCTTTAGGTAAATAAATTTTGGGTATGTGGGTTTTGGATATATGTTAATGGGTTAATGGGTTTATTAAATGGTTTTGGTTAAATGGGTTAACGGGTTTATTGGGTTAATGGGTATAAGTTATATGAGTTAAATGGATTTATGGGTTAGATGGGTTTATGGGTTAAATGGGTTTGAATATATGGGTTATTGGATATATGGGTTAATGGGTTAAATGGGTATTGGATATATGGGTTATAGGTTAATGATATATGATATTGGGTATTCGGTTCCAAATTCGGGCTTAATTAGGGCCTATTAGATTTAAACCCGAGTGTGGGATTTAATCAAAATTTTAAATTCAAAATCAAATGTCCATTTAATATCATGAAATTTTAATTTGATTTCATTTTGATCAAGCAAAGTCCCCTCTCTCTTTATCAGGTGAATTTCTCTCTTTGAGTAGCACCCATGTCGACGACGGAGTATTTCGTCAAATGATTAAGTTCATTTGGGCATTCCGTTGAGCGGTTTGTTGACATTCTGTCGAGCACGTGGCTAGCATTCCGTCGAATGGCTTAACTAGCATTCCGTCAAATGGTTTGTTGACATTCTGTCGAGCACGTGGCTAGCATTCCGTCGAATGGCTTAACTAGCATTCCGTTGAACGGTTTGGCTAGCATTCCGTTGAACGATTAATTGGCGTTTCGTCAATTGCTCCGTCGATGGCTAAGCATCAAACGAAGTTTTCGTCGTCAAGGCGTTTCGTCATCAACTCCGTCGATGGCTAAGCATCAAACGGAATTTTCGTCGTCAAGGCGTCGCCGTCAAGGCTCCGTCGTCAAGGTCGTCGTCGGCTCGTCGTCAAGGCGTCGCCGTCAAGGCTCCGTCGTCAAGGTCGTCGCCGTCAAGGCTCCGTCGATGGCTAGGCATCGGACGGGCCTTCGTCGTCTTGGTCGTCGCCGGCTCGTCGTCAAGGCGTCGCCGTCAAGGCTCCGTCGTCAAGGTCGTCGTCATTCACCTCCGTCGATGGCAAAGCATCAGACGGAGATCGCCTTCGTCGTCGCCGTTCACCTCCGTCGATGGCAAAGCATCAGACGGAGATCGCCTTCGTCGTCGCCCCGTCGATTTCGTCGTCGTCAAGGCTCCGTCGATGGCTGAGCATCAGACGGAGATCGCCTTCGTCGTCGCCGTTCATTCCGACTCGAGCATTTCATCGAACATGTGGTGGGCGCTGGCTGGTTCGTCAAGGCGAAGCCGAGCAGCTTTGTCGTTGTCGGATTGGAGCCGAGCGGGTGGCGAAGCACCACGCTCGGCCGTCGTCGGATCGGAACCGAGCGGGTGGCGAAGCACCACGCTCGGCCGTCGTCGGAGCGAGCTTCGTCGTCGTCGGATCGGAGCGGCTTCGTCGTCGTCGGATCGGAGCCGAGCGGGTGGCGAAGCACCACGCTCAGCCGTCGTCGGAGCGGCTTCGTCGTCAAGGTCGTCGCCGTCAAGGCTCCGTCGATGGCTAGGCATCGGACGGGCCTTCGTCGTCTTCGGATCGGAGCCATGCGGGTGGCGTCCAGGTCCTGCGCGCGAGGGCGGCGGGGTCTTGCGCGGCGCGGCGAGCTTCAGGATCGAGGCGCGGCGAGGTTCAGGATCGAGGCGTGCGGCCGAGCCTCAGGATCGAGACACGGCGAACTTCAGGATCGAGGCGCGCGGGTTGAGGAGGGGCGCGCGGGGGCTGCGCGGCCGAGGGGGCGCGCGCGCGTCTGCGCGGCCGAGGGTTGAGGCGCGCGCGCGTCTGCGCGGCCGAGGGGAACGCGCGCTGCTGCGCGTCCGAGGGGGCGTGCGGGCTGCGCATCCGAGGAGGGCGCGCGGTCTTGGCGCGACTGAGGTATGGGCTCCGTGCGGTGCGAGGCGCGGCCGAGGGATGTGCGGCCGAGACTTGATGCGCGGCTGAGGGCGGCGGCTTCAATGTGGGTTTGGTGGAAGAGGAGGTGCGCTGGTCTCGGGTTAGCCGAGGGTGGCTCAGTCCGGCGCGGTGATAGCACGCGGCTCGAGGTGGCTGCGGGTGGCCGAGTTGAGGAGATCCGCGACGGGTCCGGGCTGAGGCGGGCGGCCGAGGGGGCTCGGTGCGGGCGGCAGCACGTCGAGGGGCTTCGCGATGGAGAGCCGCAGCAGAAGAATTTCGCGCCGGGGATCTTCGCGACGGGGACCTTCACGACGGCGAAGCTCCGCTACGAAGGAGCTTCACGCCGGAGAGCCGGAGCAGAGGAGGTGGGCGCCGGGGATCTTCGCGACGGCGGAGTTTCACGACGGCGGAGCTCCGCTACGAAGGAGCTTCACGCCGGAGAGCCGCAGCAGAGGAGGTGGGTTCACCGAGAGAGAGAGAGAGAGGGAGAGAGAAAAGAAACTTTGTTTCTTTTCTTCTTTGTTTACGAGAGAGAGAGAGAGAAGCTTTGATGTTTTAAAAAAAAAAACGAGAAAGAGAGAGAGAAACTTTGTTTGATTTGATTTTTTTTATATGAGAGAGAAAGAGAGAGGAAGCCTATTACTTTACCCTTTTTTTTTTTTTGCTTCTTCTGTCAATAAGGAAATAGGATTGGGTTTTTTCTTCTCTCTCTTTTTTTTGGTTTTGGTCTCTCTTTTTTAAAGGTCCTCTCTTCCCTTTCTTTTTCAATTGGGTTGACCGTGGGTAGTTGTCATGGGATAGTGGGGATATAGGATGGATTGTAGGGACGTGGGTAGTTGTGGAGAAAGTAATGGAAAGTTAGGTTCTATTTTGTCCATGCACCTAGTGTATGGACCACCTCATTCTCTCTCTATATTTATTTATTTTTTGTTTATATTATATATATATATATATATACATATATATATATATATATGTATATATATATATATATATATACATATATATATATATATATATATGTATAAGTGTGTATATATATATATATATGTGTGTGTGTATATATATATATATATATGTATTTATCTATATATATATATGTATATATATATATATATATATATATATGTATATATATATATATATATATATATATATATATATGTATGTATATATATATGTATATATATATATATATATTTGTATGTATATATATATATATATATATATATATAAAATTCCTCTTTATCTTTTAAAAGTATCATCGTTAGTCTTGTAAGTTTTTAGCCCTTGGATGAATAGATGTGCGGTTAGGATGATGTAGACCCTCTTGGGTTAAGTAGGTGGTTGGTTGAACAGTATAATCCAACGGATGAAAATGATCAAAGGTGTAGATCTAACGGTAAATAATTCACAAGCACCAAATGTTTGGTGCTTTTACAAGCACCATAGCCGGACTCTATATATATATATATATATATATATATTTTATGCCTCAACAAATGCCCCCACTTTTTTTATCTTGCTACGTCGTACAAGAGAAAAAAGTATTGTTCGTATCTTATATCACAAGGTTTATCGCGTTCTTTTCTTTGAGCTTGGATCGTGCTTAGTTTCGCTACTTTTTTTTTTTTTTTTTTTTTTTTTTTTTTTAACACGGTAGATCTAAATCAAGATGCTCAGTTTAACGACATGGCGGTCATTTTACATCAAATGCTCAGTTTAACGACATGGCGGCCAAATTACATTTGATATCTCCCCTAATTTCTGTCTAGGGGTCTCAAAATTTTTTTACCATCGAAATTGTCGCGCAATTTGCCTCGAGAAGCAATCAAAATTGCTGTGCATAACTGACCCTAAGGAAAGTTAACATTTTATCATAGGCAAAATATATCTGCGGTGATAGGGGACATAGATTAATTTTGTTTATTTTGCCTCGAGAAACAATCGAAATTGCTGCGCATAACCGACCCTAAGGTGAGTTAGCATTCCGTCATAGGCAAAATATATCCTGGGCAGTATGGAACATGGATTATATTTCATTTATTTTGCCTCAAGAAGCAATCGAAATAGCAGAATCGACCCTAAGGTGAGTTAGCATTCCGTCAAAGGCAAAATATATTTTCAGCAATATGGGACATGGATTGATTTTGTTTATTTTGCCTCGAGAAGCAATCGAAATTGCCGCGCATAACCGACCCTAAGGTGAGTTAGTATTCCGTCATAGGCAATATATCTTGGGCAGTATGGCGCCCATAAGGAACATGGATTAATTTTTATTTATTTTGCCTCGAGAAGCAATCGAAATTGCTGCGCGTAACCGACCCTAAGGTGAGTTAGCATTCCGTCATAGACAAAATATCTTGGGCGATGGCGCCCATAAGGAACATGGATTAATTTTTTATTTATTTTGCCTCGAGAAGCAATCGAAATTGCTTCGCATAACCTACCCTAAGGTGCGTTAGCATTCCGTCATAGACAAAATACATCTTGGGTAATGCGCCCATACGGGTTTTCACCGATACCTTCCCTAACTTTTGCCCGTGGACCTCGAAAGGTTTTCTCACACGGGGATCCCAATTTTGCTCGGGGTTATACCACGGTGAATTTATACAATTTTACCCTCGAAGTCCGTGTGGACAATCGAGTCCGTTGGTGGCTTATATTTTACCCATATTATCTAGAAAATTAGACAATATGTCATCCACTCTTTCTTTTCTCTTCTTTTTTTTTTTTTTTTTTTTTTTTTCTTTTTCTTTTTCTTTTTTTTTATTTATTTTTTTTTTATACATAATATTTCTTTAAGAAGCGTTGATAGGTGGCATTGGTCTTTCACCTTTGGCATCAATTAATTGATAAGCGCCGCCTTCATAGACTTTCTCCACCACATATGGGCCTTCCCAATTTGGATCAAATTTCCTTCCAGAGTGTCTATAGATTATAATTGGTATACGAAGAAAGAGCACCAACTACCCAATATTAAAGGTGCGGTACCGAGTGAGCCTATTATATGCTCTTGCCATCTGGGCTTGATAGAGTTCCAAATTTTGTTGTGCAGTTAGCCTGATTTCATCTAATGTATCCAGCTCGTCAAGCCTTAGTAGAGCATTTTCTTCATTTGTTAACTCATGTTGAACTGCTATTCGCAATGAGGGCAATTCAACTTCTAGTGGTAATACTGCCTCAGTGCCAAACACCAAAGAGTAGGGTGTTGCTTCGGTTGGCGTTCTGTATGTGGTTCGATAGGCCCAAAGAGCTTCTATGATCCGCACATGCCATTCCTTTTGATTTTTGCCGATAATTTTCTTTAATAGCTTTATCAAAGTCTTATTAAAGGCTTCAGCCAATCCATTAGCCCTTGCATTATATATCGAAGAGTACCTCCAATCAATTTTATGTTGAGTAGCAAATCTACTGACTTTGAAACTCTTGAAGGCAGTTCCATTATCAGATATAATCCGTCTTGGAACTCCAAATCGATATAGAATATTTTCTCTAAAGAATTTGACGACATCATCTCCTTTTACTTATCTTAGCGGGATTGCCTCACCCCATCTAGAAAAATAATCAGAAAGACAAGAATGAACTTATGCCCCCTGAAAGATGGTGGATTAATCGATCCTATCACATCTGTTCCCCACATATCAAACGGCCATGAAGCGATTGTAGGGTGCAAGGGATTTGGATGCCGATGAATAAAGTCACCGTGGATTTGACATTGATGGCATTTTCTAGCATACATCATACAATCTTGTATCATGGTTGGCCAATAATACCCTAAATGCTTGATTTTAAGGCGCATTTTTGGCCCTGATTGGTGCGCACCACAAATGCCAGAATGGACTTCATGCATGACTTGTTTAATCTCATCTGGTGATAAACATTTAAGCCATAATTGATCATAAGATCTGCGATAAAGTTGATCATTAACGAATACATATCGCATTGCTCTTTTCTTAATTTGTGCCTGTCTTGACTTTTCTTCTGGCAGTTTATTATATTTGAGAAAATCGATGAAAGATTCTCTCCAATCATCTTCTGTATCGATGGTTGCAACTTCAGCTTCCTCTGTATCTTCTTCTTGATTTAAGTCAGCCGGGGACAATATTTTTCGATTTCGTATAATTATTTGGACTTCATCCATGGTAGGATCAGCAAGCTCTTTAGCCAATTTAGCCAAGGCATCGGCTTTTCCATTCATAGCCCTGGAGACTTTTTCTATATTTATACATGGGATTTTCTTTATAAGACATTTCACCTTCGTTTGATATTTGATCAACTCTGGTTTATGTACTTTAAACTCAACTTAAACTTGATAGATGATTAATTGGGAGTCTCCATAAATATGCAATTTTTGTATATTCAACTGGATTGCAATTTCTAAACCAGCAATAAGAGCTTCGTACTCAGCCTCGTTATTTGTGCGAGGCTCAGAAAGGGCTAATGAGTATCTCAAAATGCCTCCTTCAGGTGTTACAAAGATTAACCCTATCCCGGCCTTAATCTGAGGGATATTTGGACTGAAAGCTGGTTGAATTGAGGACGCGCCATCGAAATACATTTTCCAATAGGGTTGGTCTTCCATAATAAACATGATGTGCTCATCGGGCAAATCACAGATCAGAGGTGAGTCATACGGAATTGGGTGCTTGTGACTAGAAAATCAGCAAGCGCTTGACCATTGGTGGCTTTCTGTGGCACATAAGTGAGGTCAAATTCAAGGAGGATAGCAGCCCATTTCGCCAATCTTCCGGTCAAAACTGGTCTTGTCATTAAGAATTTAAGCGGATCCACCTTCGAAATTAAGTGGATTTTATGTTCCAACATATAATGTCTTAATTTCTTAACGGCAAATATAAGGGCTAGACAGTGCTTTTCGATTGGCGAGTAGGAATTTTCTGCCCCCACTAACATCCTGCTGAGATAGTATAAAGCACTTTCCTTTCCTTCTTCATTGTTTTGAGCAAGAAGTGCACCGAGCGATCCTTCAAGTGCCGTATATAAAATTAATGGCTGCCGTGAATAGGCGACAAGCACCGGGGGACTTAATAAATATCTCTTAATATCGTCAAATGCTATTTGACAATCATCATCCCATATGAAAGGCGCATCCTTTTTCACCAATTTAGAAAATGGTTTAATTCTGCCAGATAAATTTGATATAAATCTTCGAATATATGCCAATCTTCCTTGAAAGGATCGTAGTTGCTTCAAATTCTTTGGAGGCGGCAATTCCATGATGGCCTTAATTTTTGCAGGGTCTATTTCGATTCCTCTATGTCTAACGATAAACCCCAAGAATTTGCCCGAATAAACTCCAAATGCACATTTGAGAGGGTTCATTTTCAGATTATATTTTCTTAACCTGATGAAAACTGTTCTTAAGTCTTCAAAATGATTTGCTTTGTTTACAGTCTTGACAACCAAATCATCAACATAGCACTCAACAGTTTTGTGGAGCAAGTCATCAAAAATTACTGTCATAGCCCTTTGATAAGTGGCTCCTGCATTTTTTAGACCAAAGGGCATAACCTTGTAACAGTATATGCCAATTGGAGTTCTAAAAGCAGTATGTTTTTCGTCCTCAGGTGCCATCTTTATCTGGTTATATCCAGAGGAACCATCCATGAAAGAAAACATCTCGTAACTTGAAGTGTTATCGATCATTAGTTCAGTAACTGGCAGTGGAAAATCGTCCTTTGGGCATGCTTTGTTTACATCTCGAAAGTCAACGCACACACGAATTTGACCATTTTTCTTCTTTACTGGGACTATGCTTGCGATCCAATCAGCGTATTTTTCTTCTCTGATGAACCCTGCTTCAATAAGCTTTTTAGTTTCTGCTATGATCTGTTCTTCTAAGTCAACTCTTGTTCTCCTTGGAGCTTGTTTAACTGGAGCCACATCTGGGCTAAGAGCAAGTTTATGAACAGCCACATTCGGATCTAGACCGGGCATTTCTTTATACGTCCAAGCAAAGCAATCTTTATATTCTATCAACAATGCTTTCAACATATCTTGATCTTTTTCTGAAAGCAGTGCACTGATATAAGTGGGTCTTCGATCTTCTTCGGTGCCCAAATTTATTTCTAAAAGCTCATCAATGGTGGCTTGCCCCCGTCTTCGAGCTCTTGTGGAGCATCTTTTAAATCCAGAAGCTCTGTTTTTATTGGCTCGATGTCCTCATCTTGCTCCATATCCTTTATTGTAATCATAGTGCAGGTATGTTGTATGACAGATGAATCATTATGGGTTACCTCTGTCGTCGGAGGCATGAGATTGAGTTGAGCTGTTTCAGAAGCTGTTATTCCAACGATCTCTTTGTAAGACACCTGAGCAGGTTGATGATATCCTAGCCCTCTTGTGTGTACTGTTCGCCCATTTGGAAGTACAACTCTTTTTTGCGGTGGATTCCACATTCTCTGAAAAAATTTTCGATTAGCCCGTGATCTTCTTGTAGGAAATCCTGAGCTATTCATCATGTTCTTGAAATTTTTCGAAAAATATGCTGGTATGTTGACGTCCTCATATATTTCCTCATCAGAGTTGTCGAGCTTGATAAGATCAGAGGGTTTATAATCATCTGACTTATAAAAGAGGATCCCTTTCTTTATTTTTTCTTTTCCCCTGACTTTCTCAACTCGAGGAGGTACAAAGAAAGTTTTTAGATCATCCACTATTATTAGCTCACACATATGAAGAGATTTTATATGTCCATCTGGAACTCTAGTGATAGCTAGGGAATCCTCAATCAATTCAGGAGTTCTTATGAACATATTTGATTCGGATGTCAAGAAAATCTCTTCATCTTCTAATGAGTTTTCTCCCCAGGGCATGTTTAATTTGGAAGAAAATGTTTCCAACATTTTTCTCAATTGTTCTTCATCATCTAATCTTGAATCACTTCCGAAGTGTGGAATCGCGTTTTCTTTATTATCCTCAATTTTTATCTTTCCCTTTGAGGATTTTTTATCACTCTGAACTTTATCCTCTTCAAGTTCGCGAGATAATTTTATATCTTTTTCAGATTCCGCAAAATATCTTGCATCTTCGTATCGTATCTCATGTACTCCAAATGGACGTATATCACCATCAACTCTGAATTCTTCTCCATCCTTGATATATTTCAAACATTGATGAAGAGTAGAGGGGACAACATTATACTCGTGCAACCAAGGCCGTCCCAATAATGCTTTGTACGAAGTATCTGCATTTATCACATAGAATTTGACATCGGTCCGTAATGCTCCAAATTTGATAGGAAGAATGATCGACCCGAGAGCTTTTTGGCTATGTTGATTAAAGCCTTGAATCAAAATTCTTTCTGAGGACAAATGATCGACATTCAGAGCTAGGCTTTTCAGAGTTCTTAAAGTCAGAATATTGATTGAGGATCCGGGATCGATTAAAATACGATTAATCTTCTCTCCATCGCTTGTCCCAGTCACATATAATGGCCTATTGTGATGAGCAGTTCCCAACAGCATGTCCTCATCAGTGAAAATGACATTGGCAATATGTCTGGAGTATAACGCCTCTTTCATATTCACCTCGGCAAAGTGAGCATAAAATGACTCGGGATTTTGTAAAGCGTAAATGAGTACGTCCCGAAGTTCTTTAGACATCATTAGGGCATCATATACACTCAACAAGGCAGGCACTTTTCTTAGATGAGAAAGTATGTTATACTCAATCTTCGATAATCTCCCTTGATTTGATGAAGTCGGTGCCTCTTGATTTATCTGAATTTCTTTATCCTTACTATTTTGTGGTTGCCCTTGCTTTTCAGGTAATACTTTTCCGGACTTCGGTGTAACTGGAGAGAATCCTCGACTTCTTTATTTTCCTTGGTATTAGAGTCGACACCACGGGTAATAGTTTGGCATGTTTCGACTGGTCTTTTCAAGAGTATTCAATTTATTGAGTATCTCTTTTATTGTCATGGCCACACAATCTACGTTTGTTGCGAGAGTGCGTACATCAATTTGCACTCTTCTCAAATCATTGTCGATCTCAAGAAGGCTGTCACGCCCCGGGTTGCATATTCACCGGGCACGCCGACAAATCCGCCGTATACAGAAGAATTTCTTCTGTATACGAAGCGTAGCTGTACCTGTATAAACATACGATGCTACAAACAGTAGCATAGAGCTAAAATAACTATAAACAAACAGGTAGGAAAACAACAACTTTATATACATACAATCGCAGATACAAAAGTAACACTACTCGCTTCAGCGAGTTCAACTGTATGTACAAAAGCGTCCCAACCAAAAACTATCACTACCTGCAGGAGAAGTCCTCTAGCTCAGCACAGAACTCAAAGGGTAGGCTCTAGCTTGCCACGCCCTTCCCGCGATCCAGGCTACGACGGAGCGGCGCAATGAAGGCCCCGCAACAACGGTGGAAGAAAGAGGGCGTGAGAACTACTATAAAACAAGTAGTCCTCGGTGGGTACCGCCTAAACACATCGGTCACCCACTAAGTCTACGGGGTAAGCAAGAAGGTAAAAGAAGTTCGGAAACACTCGACTAACAATCCCTATACTATCCCGCTCTAAACCACTCTCGTAGAACTAGTAAAGTGACCCAATCTTACGAGGGATCGTGAAAGCACCCGTCCCGCCCGTCGAAGCAACACTACAACTACCCCGGGGGTAGCTAGCGGAGAGCAACCCACAACGAGGCGCGGCGACACCAACGCAAAAGCACTAAGCCAGACTCCGGAGCGGCACTCGTGGGCGCGAACCAACCGAGTATGCAAGCGTATCTCTGTCGAGCTCAATCTGGCTCTCACAGGCATAGTCAAGTACACAGGGTCCAAGAATTAACACACCACGTGCCCCTTGGCACAACCGTAACCACAAAGACACGGGTCCACCGTCAAACCCCGATCGTGCCCGACAACCAAAGACGACTAGACTCGGTGAAAAGTAAGCTCGGCATCCCAGCGAGCATGAAAGCAAACTACACTACTCTAGTATCCATCGCACTCCGACGATGATACCGCACAAAACGGCTCCTAGAGCTAAATCCGATAGTGTAGGCTAATGACGATCCAAAACGTGATTTTCTCCTAAGTCAAATCCAAGTCCAACATGTATAATATTAAATATCCGCTAAGCATGATTCAAGGTTCAAATATTCAATTTCAGATTACTATACGATAATCATGCATTCGAGCTATCACGCATCGGTCGAAATAAGTTTACACATGTTGACTATTATACTTAGGAGTATTCCGATGTAAACCCCCCTCTCAAGCGATCTCCTGGCTGTGAAGGAAGTGGCCCGCGTCAAGGTGATCCTTCGCTGATCCGCCGAGGTCCGAAGTCTCCCGCTGCGAAGGGGCAAAAGCACGATTTCACGAATTCTGTCCGGAAAACAGCGGCTGAGAAAAGCTTAAAGTTAACTAAGCTAACCTTATCCAAATTCAGCGATTCACGGCTCAAAATCTTCGTCTCGCAGTCAAGAATCCAACGCCGCAAGTTTCGACGCGATCCGACCTCCCTGCGCGGAGTACTAGCCAAAGCACCGACGGTCGACGCAGAATTCCTGCAGTTCAGTATCTCAGATTCGAATCGGCAACCAGCGGCTCAGTAATTAAGGGTTCCGACAGGGCAAACCTTGTCCAAATCCATCAAGTAAGGTGTCGTTGGAATCGTCTCGCAGTCGCGGATCCAATGCCCCAAATTTCGTCGCGTTTCGACCCTCCTACACAGAGATATAGTCAAAACTCTGCGGGTCGACGGTGTTGTCAGCAGCAGCAGCAGTAAATCCGAAAATCATGGAATTTAGAAGCAACGGAGGGAAACTCGAGGGGCTACTCACGTCAGGAAAAACCCTAGGCTCGTCGGCGAGTCGAGGGCGGCGGTCCCGCGCGCACGGTGGCTCCTCGCGGCGTCACGTCGCCGGAAATCCGCTCGAACCGTTCCGCGGCACGTCGTCGACGAAGCTCTCACCACCAAGCTCCCCTCTTCTCTTGGCCGGTTCAAGGAGGGAGAAGGAGAAGAGTAGAAGAAGACAGCCAAGGGAGAAGAAGGAGCTGCTCCCCTCTCTCTCCTCTGAGTCCTAAAGGCAAGGGGGAGGCATGGGTGATGTGACAAGGTGGCCAAAAAGTCAAACTGCACCATACTGCACGTTGTACCGAGACAAAATCCCATTTGTCTGGTACAAACGGCAACCCGAGAGCCCAACTGCGCAGGGCCATACCGGTATAGCCCTGGTGGTTATACCGGTATAGCAACCAATCTTGTACCGGTCCAAAATCAGATATGTACCGGTACAGCTAACAGAAAACCTCCTATTTGCAGATTTTTCGCGACACATGCTGCTCTCAAGTTCCCGCAGGGTCCGTGTGGCGTCCATTTGGCGCCAACGCGACTCGGACTTGTCCCGACACTCGTCAGGGCTGTCGACAAGCCTCAGGTGCAATTTTCCAGGTCTCTACATCCTCCCCCACTACGAAAAGTTTCGTCCGCGAAACTCAACCGTACCTCAGCTCTGCTCGTCGAACAGGTAGGGATAGGCCTCCCTCATCGCCGTCTCGGGCTCCCAAGTCGCCTCCCGCTCCTCGTGATTACTCCACTGCACTTTGACATACGGTATGACCCGATTGCGCAATTCTTTCGCCTCGCGAGCAAGAATCCGCAACGGTCGCTCCTCGTATCGAAGGTCCTCGCCAAGCTCAAGCGGAGTGAAGTCAATCACGTGAGAGGGATCGAATACATATTTCCTCAATGCCGAGACGTGGAATACATCGTGAGTGCCGACTATTCGCGGGGGTAGAGCAATCCTGTAAGCAACTGGCCCAACTCGCTCCAAGATCTCAAAAGGGCCAATGTAGCGTGGACTGAGCTTTCCACGCACTCCAAATCTGCGTATCCCTTTGGACGGCGAGACTTTAAGAAATACATGATCGCCAATCTGAAACTCCAAGTCTCGCCTCCTGGTATCGGCGTAGCTCCTCTGTCGGCTCTGGGCTGTCAAAAGGTGGCGTCGAACTACCTTCACCTTTTCCTCAGCCTCTAGCAGAATCTCAGGCCCCAGCGTCTTCCTTTCACCCACGTCACTCCAAAATAGTGGGGATCGACATCTACGTCCATACAACGCCTCAAACGGAGCCATCTGGATGCTCGCTTGATAGCTGTTGTTGTACGCAAACTCAACTAATCTCAAATGCTGATGCCATCCTCCTCCAAAATCCATGACGCATGCTCTCGATGTCCTCTAGCGTCCGAATGGTCCTCTGACGACCATCCGTCTCGTGGGTGAAACGCCGTGTCGAAGTGTAGCCGTGTACCCAAGGCCGTCTCGTAAGCTCCTCCGTAAGTGTGACACAAACCTCGGGTCCCCGTCCGATACTATCGACACCGGCACGCCATGCCCGACAATCTCATCTGCAAAGCCGCGCGAGGCTCTCTCTGGACCAGGTGGTCTGAACTGGTAGGAAGTGGGCAGACTTGGTCAATCTGTCCACTATCACCCAAATGGCATCGAAACCACCCTGTGCTCTAGGTAATCCCACGACAAAGTCCATCGTGATCTGCACCCATTTCCACTCGGGCACTGTCAGACTCTGAAGCTTGCCGGCCAGCACCGATGCTCGGCCTTCACCTGTTGGCAAGTCAAACACTGAGCCACATATCTGCCAATGTCTCTTTTCATTCCATTCCACCAAAACTGTGCTTTCAAGTCCTTATACATTTTAGTTCCACCAGGATGTACTGTATAAGGAGAACAGTGAGCCTCTCTCAAGATGTCTGCTCGGATCTCTGAATCCACGGGTACACAGTCGGTCCCTCGTACCTCGCATTCCCGAATCGTCCACCGTGTGAAACCCTCTCGCTGTCCCTCTCCAATCGCTCTCTAATCCTCAACAAGTGTGGGTCTCCACTGCTTTCTCTCGGATCCTATCCAACGAATGGGCCGCAAAACCATAGACATTAGGATTGTAGTAGACCTGGGACACAACCTCCGCCTCAACCGCTGTAGCTCCTCAAGTAACGGCCTCTGCTGCGTGATCATCAGGCACGAGCCCTGCACTGCCTTCCTGCTCAACGCATCTGCCACCACATTCGCCTTGCCGGGATGGTACTGAATACTAATGTCATAGTCCTTCAGTAACTCCAACCACCGGCGCTGTCTGAGGTTCAACTCCTTTTGGGTGAACAGATACTTGAGACTTTTGTGATCAGTAAAAATCTCACAGTGCTCGCCATACAAGTAATGCCGCCACAACTTCAAAGCAAAAAGTACCGCGGCAAGCTCCAAGTCATGCGTAGGGTAATTCTTCTCGTAATCCTTTAACTGCCGTGAAGCATAAGCAATTACCCTACCATGCTGCATCAACACACACCCAAGTCCACTGTGTGATGCGTCACTGTAGATCACATATCCTTCCCCCATAACTGGAAGGGCAAGGACAGGAGCTGACATCAACCGCTGTCGCAACTCCTCGAAGCTCCTCTGACAGACCTCACTCCAGGTGAACTTATTTCCTTTACGAGCCAATCGAGTGAGGGGTGTGGAAAGCTTCGCAAAGCCTTCCACAAACCGACGGTAATATCCACTAATCCAATGAAGCTCCGCACCCTGGCCGCCGTCGTCGGTCCGGGCCAATCCCGAATAGCCTCAATCTTCTTCGGGTCGACTGCCACTCCATCTGCAGAAATCACGTGGCCCAAGAAAGTAACCTCCCGCAACCAGAACTCGCACTTCTTTAACTTGGCATACAACTCCTTCTCTCGCAGGAGCTGTAGCACTATCCTCAAGTGCTCCTCGTGCTCGGCGTCGCCACGGAGTATATCGTAATGTCGTCGATGAAGACTACTACAAATCTGTCCAAGTACGGCTTAAACACCCTGTTCATCAGATCCATGAACGCGGCAGGGGCATTTGTCAATCCAAATGGCATCACGGTAAACTCGTAATGCCCGTACCGAGTCCTAAAAGCCGTCTTGGAAACATCCTCGGCCCTCACCCTCAGCTGGTGGTAACCTGACTGGAGATCAATCTTCGAGAAGACACAAGATCCTTGCAGCTGATCGAACAGATCATCAATGCGCGGCAACGGATACTTGTTCTTGATGGTCACTTTATTCAGCTCCCGGTAATCCACACATAACCTAAGGCTGCGTTTGGTACCGGGGATATCCCGGGACAGCACGGGATATCCCCCGAGTTGTACCCAAACGCTATGATATTTGGAACAACCGGGTTGTTCCCGGCTTAACGTTGTTCCCGGGAACAACTCAGAAAGTTGTTCTCCCATTTAGGGAGAACAACAGGGAACAAGAGATTTTGGTTCTTTTTTTTTTTCTTTTGCCCTTTTAATTTTTTATACTTTATTTTAATTAATTTCAAATAAATTAAATGAATACTCAAATTTAATAAATAAATATTATGTTTAAGATAATATATTTATACTTAAATTTTATTATATAATATAAATTAATTAAATTTGATATATAATTTATTTTATTAAGTTTTATCATTTATATATTAATATTTAATTATTTTATTTTATATTAAGTATTATATACATAAAATCAGTTTTTCATATATTATAGATATTTTTTAGTTTTTAATATGTATTTTAATTTATTCTAATTATTAATTAGAAATATAAGGATTCTATTAGTATTATACTTTATTCATTAATATATTATATTTTATTTTATATTAAGTATTATATACGTAAAATCAGTTTTTCATATATTATATATATATTTTTTAATTTGTATTGAAATTTATATTAATTATTAATTAAAATTATAAGGATATTATTAGTATTATTATACTTTATTCATTAATATATTATATTTTATTTTATATTAAGTATTATATACATAAAATCAGTTTTTCATATATTATATATATATTTTTTAATTTGTATTGAAATTTATATTAATTATTAATTAAAATTATAAGGATATTATTAGTATTATACTTTATTCATTAATATATTATATTTTATTTTATATTAAGTATTATATACATAAAATCAGTTTTTCATATATTATATATATATTTTTTAATTTGTATTGAAATTTATATTAATTATTAATTAAAATTATAAGGATATTATTAGTATTATACTTTATTCATTAATATATTATATTTTATTTTATATTAAGTATTATATACATAAAATCAGTTTTTCATATATTATATATATATTTTTTAATTTGTATTGAAATTTATATTAATTATTAATTAAAATTATAAAGATATTATTAGTATTATACTTTATTCATTAATATATTATGAATAAATTATATAAAATAAAATATTATATATAATAAAATAAAATATACTATTTTAAATTAGATTGTTACATAAAATATTATATTATAAATTACTATATAAAATATACTAATATAAATTAATTATTTTATTTTTAAAATATATTTAGACGTTCTAGACTTTTTATCCAAACGCTATTAAGGATATCCTCTAGAATATCCTCGAATGCATCCAAACACAAATTTACAATTGTTCTATCTTGTACCGGAATATCCCCTGTTCTCGGGAACAACAAAAGTTGTTCTCCAAAATTTAGTTCTCCAACCAAACGCAGCCTAAGTGAACCATCCTTCTTCTTAACAAATAACACCGGCGCTCCCCAAGGCGATACACTGGGTCTCACGTACCCTTTATCCATCAAATCTCGAAGTCGCGCCTTTAACTCTCTCGGCTCCGCAGTGCCATCCTCGTAAGGTACCTTCGAGATTGGTGCGCCTCCCGGACTACATCAATCACAAACTCGATCTCCTCTCCGGCGGCATAGTCGTCGTCTTAGGGGGAAATACATCCGGAAACTCGCGAACTACAGGGATGTCCTCGAGTCTCGGTGCCGCCGTAGGTACCTCTGCAACCGTCGCTAGAAAAGCGGTGCTTCCTCTACTCATCACCGTCGAGCTCGCCGAAGAAATCCACGCGCAAACATCGTGCTCCCCGCAGCCTCCGAAAGTGAACACCTCCCGGCCCGGCTCGCGGAGCGTCACCGTCCTCTCTCCGTTAGCCGATCGTCGCGTAGTACCGCGTCCCAATCCATGCCAAGCACTATGTCGAAGTCATACCGCCCTAGAACTAACAAATCTGCGGCCAAAATCCACGAGTCTAGCCGCACCGGACACGACCTACAACACTCTACAACCCGTACTACATGGTCGGAACTCCGGATCTCCCGGGTCTGAGGCAACAACCCTAACTCTAGACCATGTAATAATGCAAAAGCTCGACTAATAAAGGAATGCGATGAGCCAGTATCAAATAAAGTGCGTGCTCTAGTACCAGAAAGTAAAGTGATACCGCCACCACACGGCCGGCCGAAGAGTCCTCCACCCGAGCCGCATAAACTCGCCGGGGGAGCTCGTCGTCGTCCGTCGCGCACGTACGCCTATCCTCACGACGGCTCGACGGTGTCCCGTACGATCGCCGTGATCCGGTCTGGGCTGATGCTGTCGATGGTGCCGACGATGCTGCTCGCGGGCAAGCTGCCCTAAAGTGTCCTGGCTGTCCACATCCAAAACACCGGCCCTCCCGCTGCTCACACAGTCGCGCCGCGTGCGGTCCTCCGCAGATCACGCACTGCTGTGTCCTCTGTGTCGCCCGCCGACGGGTATCCACGGCACGCCGACGCCCGAGGACCCACGACCACGAAACGTGATCGTGGAGGCCTCGGCGACGCCTCGCTCGATCGTCCCCCGTCATCAGGAGCGGGGCGCTTCCTGTCCTGACTCGGTCCCGGCCCCTGAATCCTCTCTCGAAGTGTCGTCTCACTCCTCCCCTCAAACAGTGCCTGCTCGATAGACGCATCCGGGGTCCTCGACCTCCGCGCCCTAACGAACTCGTACAACCGCCTCAAGCCTGCTCGAATAGATATACCCGGTGTGCCTCATCTCTCGTCACAGACGGCACACGCTTCGGGAGCCGCGAAACTCCCGAACGTACTCGAACCGTGCGATCCCCTGCCGGATCTTCTTCAAATCTTCCTCAATCCCCGCTTCACACCGTTCTGGAAAATATGCGGCACGGCATCCCGCAAAACTCGTCCCAACTCGTTCGCGAAGCCACAACTCCCCGGTCGCGCCTCATCCTCGTCCACCGTCCCGTGCGTCTCCAACTAAAACGGTGGACCCCCAAATGAACTGGTCCCGATCCTCCAGACGAACATGTCCTCAAATATCCTTTCCAACGCGCGGATCCAACTCTCCAATACCCAAGGCTCGGCGCACACCCCGTCAAACATCGGTGGGTCGAGGCGGCGAAACGAAACAAGAGCTCGCCAACCGCTCTGCTCCGCCGTCGATCGAATCGGTCCTCTAACCGCGCGCCAGTGCTGGAGGTATCTTTTCGGTGGGGGTGTGGCGATCGGTGCGTAGGTGGAGTAGGGGCTGGCGGAGTAGGCTGGGCTGGTGCCCCTGACGATGTACTCGATGATGCCACTAGCCTCTCGCACATCCGCTGTAAAACAGCCTGCTGTCTCGTCGCCTCTGTCAGGGCGGCTATCTGGGCGCTCAACTCTGACTGGGCACTCTTCTCAGGTCGAGCGCTCGGCTCCACTACAGGAGGTACACCCGTCTCAGGTCGGGTGCCCTGATCCATCTGCTCTGGTATCTGGGGTGGTAGTGGTGGTAGTGGTGGTGGGGCGCGGCCCCGAAGCGGCGGTCGTCCTCTGCGAGGCGGCATAGCTGCACACATAGAAACAAGGTCAGATACAAAAACACTCGACCCAATCATCGAAAGTCTCGAAGGCGGTCCCTGTTTCTCCTCGAAATTATGTCGTCTGCAGCCAACATAATTTCTCTGGACCGAAACAGACACTCCTTCAGTCACTCACTCCACTCAAGGATGAGTTAGAACAATCAATCAATGACTTTCGCGTTAAATCACGCCTCTCACGTCAAGCCTTCCTAAGGTTAACCAGCTTAGGTTTTCTAAGTCCCAACGACCTAATACTAAGCTCTGATACCAACTTAATCATCACGCCCGGTTGCATATTCACCGGCACGCGACAAATCCGCCGTATACGTAAGAATTTCTTCTGTATACGAAGCGTAGCTGTACCTGTATAAACATACGATGCTACAAACAGTAGCATAGAGCTAAAATAACTATAAACAAACAGGTAGGAAAACAACAACTTTATATACATACAATCGCAGATACAAAAGTAACACTACTCGCTTCAGCGAGTTCAACTGTATGTACAAAAGCGTCCCAACCAAAAACTATCACTACCTGCAGGAGAAGTCCTCTAGCTCAGCACAGAACTCGAAGGGTAGGCTCTAGCTTGCCACGCCCTTCCCGCGATCCGACTCTGACGGAGCAGCAGCCGCAACAGAAGGCCCTGCAACAACGGTGGAAGAAAGAGGGCGTGTGTCACGCCCCGGGACCCAGCGGAAGCCCGCCCGGCGCGTGCCCAGACCCGCCGTATGTCTACAACATACAAGGCGTCTAACAAAAAAAAACAATAAATGACCAACAAAATAAAAGAATCTAGAAGTATCAGAGCAGTATAACAACTAGAATTCTAAACAATTAAGCATAAAAGAAGTGACTAAAAATAAAGTACCAAATCCACTAAGAACTATAAAAGAGTAATACAACATTAACCTCCGCGAGCAACAACTAAGGATCGCAAAGCGAAAACTAATATAATACATGGTGGTCTCTATCACTGGATACAAAAGATCACTCTCTCACAACACAAAAAATGAGAGGAAAAACCACCTAAACAAAAGTGGCAAAGAAGCTAGCTATCTAGGCGACTCCCTTGCCGCGATCCCGTGCCTCCGCCGGTGCCGAAGACTCTGAAACACATTAGAAAAAGATGGCGTGAGAACTATTAAAAATAGTTCCCAGTGGGCAATTACTGACTTCAGTTGCATGCTCCACTAGGCCCCAAAACTAAGCAAGTAAGTGTAAGCGAAATAAATAACGAGTAAACTACTAAAGCATGATATCTCTACTTAGCATAAATAAGCATAAGTAAACGACTATTCTAAGCATGAATAGTAAGTATAACCAACAAGGCCAATATCCATAGCAATAGTAAAGAGTTAAAGTTTACTATTCTAACTATAGCCCAATAATTCCACAAGTGATAGTAAGGTGTTAAAGTTTACTATTCTAGTCAAAGTCCACAGTTTTCATTAAACTACATTAAGTTTAAGCACAATAAGTTCAACCCGAAGGCGATATGGCCGATGCCCACCCGAAGGCTGCCTAGCCCAAATGCCGAGCCTAATGGCCCCGTAGTAGTCAACATTCCCACCCGAAGAATGAGACTGTCCCACGGCAATCCACTTGGCGCCCAATCCCGCACGGCGAATACAAGAAACGCGTTGGCCAACTCGGAGTGCCGCTTGTAGGGAGCTACCCTCACAAGCATGTGCGAATGAGCACAATGGCAAAAGTCACAAAGCTCGTCACAAGTCCCAAATCATCATGTCTCTAACATGGAATGTACAAACTCCACAAGGCCTATCTCTATGTCATCATGTCTCTAACATGGAATATAGTATATGTTAAGTGGCCTATGTCAAGTCTCTATGTTGCGCTTCATAGTTTTCTATGTTAAGTGCCGCTTTATGACACTTAAGGTTTCTAAGTCCCAACATGTATTTAATGTTCACAATTAACATTATCAAAGCTAAAATCACCATAAATGGCACACTCCCAGGCGCCCCCAAGAACCACCCCCACATGCAAGCAGATTAACCCAAATAGCTCTACTATATAGAGTGGAAATTTTATCATACATAAGGCATGCATTTTAAGTGATTCAAAATTCATAATAAATCTATTTAGCATGAATATGCATTCAAAATAATTAAATCAAACCAACTAAGCACTTAGGAGCCATTTGCTCCTATGCTCATGAAGCCAAACCCACCGAGTGCGAAAATCGCCGATCCGAATCGCTAACTAAGCTTCGATTCCTACTCCTAGCACCCTACAAGGCATGCCATAGGAATTACAAACTCAAAAGATGAGTCTTGAGTTCAAACAATAAGAAACTCTACTAAAGGGTGAAGAATACTCACCGAAAGCGAAGAAAGTGCTCTTGATCTCCAAATGGGAGTTAGAGTCCTTCTAATCCAACCTAAATCAAAGTTCTAAACTCATCAATTAGGTCCCAAAGGCCCTCAATCGAAAATCCCCAAATCCTAACCCTAGAATCCCATTCTAGGGTTTCATCTCACAAAAACCCACAAAATTCGAAACTAGAGGAAAGAGATCACTCACCTACCTCTAAGAAGCTCTAATCCAAGCTCAAAAAGTCCTAGGCTTGAAGCTTGATCCTCCACAAAGCTCCAAAAAGCAAGCTCCAAGCTCCAACAAGAAGATAATGGCTCTAGGTGGCTAAAGGAGAAGGAGAGAGAGATCAATCTCCTAACAATCCACCAAAAAATCCAAAAGAGCACAAGGGTTAGAGAGAGAAGGTCTCCTACCTTGCTTGCTGTGATGGAGGGCTCAAATGAAGCCCTAGGGGTGTGTGGGGACCTAATAGAAGCAACAAGATGCTAAAACACCCCTGCAGTTCGGTCTGCTCACATTCTGCCAGTTTGTACCGGTACAAATCCATTTTGTACCGGTATAAACCCTGCGAAACAGCCAAACCCGAGCCTCGGGTTTGCCAAGTCTGCCCTCTTTATACCGGTATAAATCTTGGTCTGTACCGGTATAGCAATCATTTTGTACCGGTATAGACACCGTTTTGTACCGGTATAAGGCACAGAATTTCCACCCCGAGAGCCACCTAAAATCCAACTTTTTGGACTTTAGGGCTTGGGACTCATCCCCAAACCTCGGTACACGCGCCATAGGTCGGAACACAGTCAACGACCTTCCAGAAAATCTGGAAAAGCTCCAACACAAGTCGAATACTCGAACTCCGCAATTTGTGCAAGTCCAGTATGTTACAGCGTGAGAACTACTATAAAACAAGTAGTCCTCAGTGGGTACCGCCCTAAACACATCGGTCACCCACTAAGTCTACAGGGTAAGCAAGAAGGTAAAAGAAGCTGGAAACACTCGACAGCTAACAATCCCTATACTATCCTGCTCTAAACCACTCTCTGTAGAACTAGTAAAAGCTGACCCAATCTTACGAGGGACTGTGAAAGCACCCGTCCCGCCTGTCGAAGCAACACTACAACTACCCCAGGGGTAGCTAGCGGAGAGCAACCCACAACGAGGGCGCAGCGACACCAACGCAAAAGCACTAAGCCAGACTCCGGAGCGGCACTCGTGGGCGCGAACCAACCGAGTATGCAAGCGTATCTCTGTCGAGCTCAATCTGGCTCTCACAGGCATAGTCAAGTACACAGGGTCCAAGAACTAACACACCACGTGCCCCTTGGCACAATTGTAACCACACAGTACACTGGGTCCACCGTCAAACCCCCGACGGTGCCCGACAACCAGCACGACTAGATTCAGCTGAAAAGTAAGCTCGGCATCCCCAGCGCGAGCGTGAAAGCAAACTACACTACTCTAGTATCCATCGCACTCCCCCGACGATGATACCGCACAAAACGGCTCCTAGAGCTAAATCCGATAGTGTAGGCTAATGACGATCCAAAACGTGATTTTCTCCTAAGTCAAATCCAAGTCCAACATGTATAATATTAAATATCCGCTAAGCATGATTCAAGGTTCAAATATTCAATTTCAGATTACTATACGATAATCATGCATTCAAGCTATCACGTACTGGTCGAAACAGTAGTCTACACTTGTTGACTATATTACTTAGGAGTATTCCGCTGCAAACACACCTGTCAAGCGATCTCCGTTTGTGAAGGAAGTGGCCCGTCAAGGTGATCCTTCGCGATCCGCCGAGGTCCGAAGTCTCCCGTGCGAAGGGGCAAAAGCACGATTTCACGAATTCTGTCCGGAAAACAGCGGCTGAGAAAAGCTTAAAGTTAACTAAGCTAACCTTATCCAAATTCAGCGATTCACGGCTCAAAATCTTCGTCTCGCAGTCAAGAATCCAACGCCGCAAGTTTCGACGCGATCCGACCTCCCTGCGCGGAGTACTAGCCAAAGCACCGACGGTCGACGCAGAATTCCTGCAGTTCAGTATCTCAGATTCGAATCGGCAACTAGCGGCTCAGTAATTAAGGGTTCCGACAGGGCAAACCTTGTCCAAATCCAGCAAGTAAGGTGTCGTTGGAATCGTCTCGCAGTCGCGGATCCAATGCCCCAAATTTCGTCGCGTTTCGACCCTCCTACACAGAGATATAGTCAAAACTCCGCGGGTCGACGGTCTGTCGGCGCGGCGGCAGCAAATCCGAAAATCATGGAATTTAGAAGCAACGGAGGGAAACTCGAGGGGCTACTCACCTCAGAAAAACCCTAGGCTCGTCGCGAGTCGAGGGCGGCGGTCCGCGCGCACGGCCGGCTCCTCGCGGCGTCACGTCGCGGAAATCCGCTCGAACCGTTCCGCGGCACGTCGTCGACGAAGCTCTCACCACCAAGCTCCCCCTCTTCTCTTGCTGGTTCAAGGAGGGAGAATGAGAAGAGTAGAAGCAGCAGCAGCCAAGGGAGAAGAAGGAGCTGCTCCCCTCTCTCTCCTCTCAGTCCTAAAGGCAAGGGGGAGGCATGGGTGATGTGACAAGGTGGCCAAAAAGTCAAACTGCACCATACTGCACGTTGTACCGGTACAAAATCCCATTTGTCCCGGTACAAACGGGCAACCCGAGCGCCCAATCGCGCAGGCCATACCCCAGATAGCCCTGGTGGTTATACCGGTATAGCAACCAATCTTGTACCGGTACAAAATCAGATTTGTACCGGTACAGCTCACAGAAAACCTGCTATTTGCAGATTTTTCGCGACACACGCTGCTCTCAAGTTCCCGCAGGGTCCGTGTGGCGTCCATTTGGCGCCAACGCGACTCGGACTTGTCCCGACACTCGTCAGGGCTGTCGACAAGCCTCAGGTGCAATTTTCCAGGTCTCTACAAAGGCGATATTCCATTCTCCTTGCGCCGCAATCCCTGCTCGGAGTATTGTATGCTACCCAGACACTATCACCATCTTCAAGTGCATCAGCAGATTGTCTAACCCTATTTCTTTGATTCACAGAGTCTTCAGATTGCTCTTCGGAGATTGTTATTACCCGACATGACTCTTTGAGTTGTAACCGAAATTTCACGCATACATCATAAGCATGATCTCTCGCTCCACACCAAAAACAGCGTAATTTCATATCATCGAAAGCATCATAACATACTTTTCTGAATTCTTCTCGAGTCATGGGTTGTTGTTTTTCGAATCGCGGCAGATGTTTCTTCCATCGTTGATTTTTGGATTTGGGCTCTGTCGGTTGATTGATCTTTGGCTTCACCTTGTCTATAGGTTGATTCTGCACCTTTTTCCACTGGCGGCAATTTTCTAGAGTGTGCCCCCATGTATTATGATAGGAACAGAACTCTGTCGAGATAATTTTCTTTTTTTCTTCCTTGATTAGAGCTTCATTATTCTGGTGAACCTCTGACTGCTGGTTTGAGGTTGGATTCTTCTTCTTTTTCAGTGAAGATGGCCCTGCATTTCCTCTCATCGACATTCTTTTAAGCTCTTAAGCAATTATGTGTGCTTCATAGAAACTTGCATCGTACTCGGCTTTTGTCGACTTTGATTGCTCCGGATCAGCTTGCGTAGTTATGACTCGGCATGTCTCGACCCGATATCTTTTTGATGCTTCAGTAGCATCCGTTTTGAGCATGTCTATTATAGTTCTCATTTGAATATCTATGCCTTTTATATCGCCAGCCATACTGTCCACATTCATCTTTATAAGGCTAACTTCATTATGGAGCCTCCTCATTTCTCCCTCCATTCTGATTAAGCGACACTCCATTCTATACAACTTCTTCATTGGATCACGGTGAGTTGAAGTGTCATATAATTCCAAAGGATCAACATAAGTTTCATCGTTTGGTGTGGATGTCTGTTGATTTGCCTTCAGGGTCGGCTCAGAGCTTTCTGACACGTCATCAGATATTGTAATGACACGGCATGATTCCCGTGTGTAAGGAATAGTCTTGTGCTTATTTTTCTCCTGGATTGTCAAAGTTGTGCTTCTGACATTTTGCTCGACACTTGCCCTTTGAGAAAACTGATTTCTTAGCCCTCTTGTATATTGAAAAGTGCGACAGTTTTCTAAGTTATGTCCATTCATTTGATGAAAAGGGCAATACATGGGTGTATTTTTCTTTGTTAGAAGACCGAGAATTAACTGCTGCTGTTGGCACCATTCTCGGGCATTCCCCTCTGGTTTCTATAAGAGGGGCTTTTCCTTTATCTTTTTGAGAAGTTTCGGGTGAATGCTGATTTGAAGATCGAGTTATAGGCTTTGGTAACAGTTCGACCTTCCGTTCTCTGTCATTTTGCGACTGAGACTGTTGAGGAGGAGGAGTAATCTTCATTAATTGTTCTACTCTAGCCTCAATCCCAATCGTCATAGAGAACATCACATTTAGTTGCGTTGTCATGTCCAATATTTTATCATTCACCTTGTGAAAGTTGCAGCGTGTCATTTCTTTTATTTCTGCTAATTGGTCATGAACTTCCCTGAGGTTCCTTTCTTGTTCCCTAAGGTGACTAGCAGAAAAGATAATTTCTTCATCATCTTGTCGTGCAGTGATGACTCTGCAAGTCTCTCCCCAAAAAGGCTCTCCTTTTTCTTCACACTCCTCGACGGGAATTTCTTTCTTATCAGAGTCCTTCTTTTTCTTAGCCTCTTCTATTGCTTTGGAAATAAAGTCATGAATCAGAAGAGGCTCTCTTTCAACTTGATTATATTCTTCCATCGAGTCAATGTGTTCCTCGATAGGCCGCTTTTTATGTTGAGGTTCAGCCGGCTCAACAAATTTCTTATTCTTCTTCGCCCGAGTTATTCTGCGCATCGACTTGGCTGAAGTATTAATTTTTTTGGTTGAAGGCATGGGCTTATCCTGAGATTGCACTTCTGGGTTTAAAGGGCCTCGCCACTTTATTCCTGGAACTTCCTTTAAATATTTCATCATCTTCCGAGTTTTCTTAGATAAGAATATATTCCAAAACTCGGGAGGAAGTTCATTCTCGCTTTCTTCTATATTTTCAGTACCCACACCAATCAAATTGGTCTTTTCGACTGGTGTCTCTAACAATACTGACTGTGAAAGAGTGATTTCGCCAGTTTTGTATTGTTTTTCAACCCAGTCTTTGAAAACCCAACAGTCTTCGATTGGATGGCTAATTAGCCTATGATATAGGCAATATTTTGGATTATCAATTTTTCCTACCTCATCTGCTTCTTTGGTTTCTGGGCAGTTGAAGGCCATTTTTAACAGCATCGTAAAAAATTTTCTTCACTTTCTCCCGCTTGAAAGGGTATACTTTGTTTCTTCGCTCCTCTAAAGAAAACCCTTTTGGATTATTGCCCCCAAACATAGGTTTTACATGGGTCTGTTCAACTGCAGAGGTAATCGCTTTCTTACCTTTCTCTATCATGTTTGTGCGGGCCGGTCTAGCTTGTGCCGGTCTAGCCTGTACCATTTTCGTCTCGACTCTTTTGTTATCATCCCTTTTTGTCTTTTGTGCATTTACTAAGACTTGGGGATCAGTTCTCTCCAGTCTAGAGACGTTTAATATCAATTCGTGGAAGGTGGAACAACTAGATGTGCATAGAAAAGGAGCCATCCAGTTATCAATATTGCCCATGACAAGACCAACGGCTTGAGGCTGGTCTAAAGGTTGTTCACACCTTATACTTAAGTTCCGCCACCTTGTAATGTAATCTAGCATTGTTTCATCTCTTCTTCGTTTGGCAGCTACTAGATCAGCGATAGTAATCTTATCGCTAACTGGCGAATTTTGCTCGAAAGCTTCTTCCATGTCACCCAAGTTTTAATGGACTCATCCTCGAGGAGTAGTACCATTCAAAAGCTATACCCGATAAGCTTTGTGGAAATTGTCGCAAGAGTAGAGGTCCATTACTCCCGTATTTCCACACATGGCTTTAAAATGTGCTAGATGCCGATCGTGGTTACCAACACCATAGAACATTTTAAATTTAGGGACTTGATACCCGTCCGGAAAAGGTATACCGTCATATTCGATAGATAAGGGTGTCCTTTCCTTTCCTGGATTTGCCCTCGTTTACCGTCTCTTTAACTTGAGAAGTGATCAGATCATGAATCTCTTCTTTAGTCAAAGAGGTAGTAGTCTCTTTAAGAACAGTTGTTTTAGCCTGTTCATCAATGACTTGGGGTACGTGTGCTTCCGTGTGAGTTAGAATCTTGGTTTGATGTCGTTGATCCTCCAATTGCTTCTGCACATTTAACATCAAACCCAAGACTTCATCCATTTTTTTATAGAGATTTATGATATCTCTATCTTTTTTATCAACTTTCTTTTTCAAAGATGCAATCATAGCATCCTTTGGATCCCTCGAGAAAAATACAACTTCTTCTTCCTCTCGTGGATCAGATAGATCACCAGGTAGATCATCTTTATTCACAATATTTTGCGAAGAGCTTGCTTCTTTAGCTCTTGCTTTCTCTTCTGCTGCTTTTCTTGCAGCAGCTCTTGTAAGAATCTGTTGGATAGTTTCATCTTCATCAACAGCCTCACCTGAGGGCGTATGCCCTATTACTCTCACAGTGTGAATCTCCAAATTTTTAGATTTTCCTTCTTTGATTTGAGCGAGAGTTTTGGGCCTCCACTGCTCTTCTTCCTTCCCGTGAGTCGACCTTCTTTGCCACTTCGGCTTCTCTATCTTCTTCTCTATATTCATCCTTCCTTTTGCCGCTTTAAAGGCTTTGTATATTTGCTTGCAGACAGAGTTCTCGCTGTTGTTTCTCAAACGAGAACATGCAGAAGAAGGCTTCAGATGGGCCATTTCTGACTCTGGGCGCAGAATAGCCGTAGGTGAGTTCTTTCTCACAAACCTCAGAGGTGCGTAGCGGTTGTGGACCAAAACGTCAGGCCCAGCGACAAACCTAGCACGTGGGGTTTGTCGAGACTTCATTTCCTTGTTCGACTCTTGCCGTTTCAAAGTACGGCGAAGATTTCTCTTGAATGCCTTCGTCATGGGCGATATAGTATCCTTGGGGAACGTCAATCTATTGAAGACTGACGTCTTAGGAGCCATGTCAAGCGACGATGTTCCTTCATTTCTGTTTAGGAACACCAACCTACCCTGCAACTCCATTTTCTTTGAAGTGCTAAGGGAATTTATCATATCCTTCGTGGGGACACGAGGAAGATTGGGAATCATCCTCTCCTTCACTGGGACGCGAGGAAAGTTGGGGATCATCCTCTCCTTCACGGGGACGCGAGGAAAGTTGGGGATCATCCTCTCCTTCACGGGGACGCGAGGAGGGTTGGGGATGATGACGTTCGGCGCCTCCCACGAGAAGGAAGCGCGGGAACCGCAAAGATTGCTCTTGCAGGGAGCCAGAGCGTTGTCGTTGTTGGTGCTGGTGATAGCATTGAAGGGGGCCATAGCCGCAGCCCTAGCCTCCTCAGGGATGGTGCCGAACTGGATTGCAGCTCCAGCGGCTCCAATGGTGAGGACGGATGCTGGTAGGTAAACCCGATCAAAGATTGATCAAGATCGAACCCTTAGCGTAGCAGTGTTCTTCTGCCATTACTTCGCAAGGAAATAATGAATATGAGTTAGATATTTATCGTCCAATTCTATTAGCATATCATCGGTCTCAAAGATGGAAGGAGAAGCCATGTCCCACCGGGCGTGCCATTTTGTCTGCCACCACGAATGACGTACCTCGCACGGTGAAATTTATCTTGAATTTCCCGTGGGGTAGTATTCATGATTCAGATTAATATTTAAATATGTATAGTTATCAGGTATTGCGGATCCATGGCTTCCAATAAACGCAAGCGTCTATTGTTAATTACCCCTATGAAATGTTAGGGTACCTTCGATTAAGAGACCTTTGAAATGCTGAAGATGAACTGGAATTGGACAAAAAGGAAATTTATAATTTATTGCTCAATTACATGGCTTTAACCAAGGGCATACCCTCAGTGTACATGAACAGAGCATAAAAGAAAATGTTTAATTTCATCTTAGTTATATGTTCTAAGATGGTCAAATTAATTTTGTTGGACTCTATATATTTTGGAGCTCAACACTGTTCACCCTAAGATGAAAGACTGATTAAATTCCATGTATATGTATTGGGATTTAATCGAATCTGATTCAAATTAAACTCTAATTATATGTATTAGAGTTTGATTTGGTTTATTGAACTTTAACTGTATATGATAAAGTCCAATAGAGTTTGGTTTGAGCTTTAATCCCAAATGTATGTATTAGGACTAGCTCAAATATTTGAATTAGACTCTAATTTTATATGTTTAGAGTCGGATATCATTAGGCTCTAAGTTTATGTATTAGAGCTTAATCACATTTGATTTTGATTCATCTTAAGATGAAATATTAACTAAATCCTAATTATATGTATTAGGATTAGTCAAATTTAAATTAAACTCCAAGTATATGTATTGGAATCTAATTTAACTTCGTTTGTTTGAACTCCGAGCAAATGTATTAAAGTCCAACAAGTTTAATTTGATTACATAGTTTGATCAATTCTAAGTACATAATTAGAATTTGATCGAATATGGTTGTGATTTGTCTCTAGTTTTATATGCTAGAGGATCGGATGATTTGTGAAAAATGGGTTGGGTTTAGTTTAACGACGTTTCGGTCAGTTGAGATTTGGATTTAGTTTAAAGACGTTACGGTCATTGAATTTGGGTTTAGTTTAAAGACGTTTCGGTCATTTGAATTTGGGTTTAGTTTAAAGACGTTTCGGTCGTTTGAATTTGGGTTTAGTTTAAAGACGTTACTGGCCAAGGATTTGGGTTTAGTTTAAAGACGTTTCGGTCATTGAATTTGAGTTTAGTTTAAAGACGTTTCGGTCGGGCTTGGGTTTAGGTTTAGTTTAACGACGTTACGGTCGGCAGTGGATTTAAGTTTAGTTTAACGACGTTACGGTCGATTGAGTTTAGGTTTAGTTTAACGACATTACAGTCGAAATTGGGTTTAGTTTAACGACGTTTCAGTCGGGGTTTTAGACTTAGGATTAGTTTAACGACGTTTCGATATTAGGTTTGGATTAGTTTAACGACATTTCGGCCAAAGTGGGTTTGGATTTGGGTTTAGTTTAACGACGTCTGGCCGAAGTTGGAATTGGATTTAGTTTAACGACATTTCTACGAGTTTGGGTTTTAAGGTTTATGGTATTGGGTATGTGAGATTTGGCTCATGAACTTGATTTGGTTCATGAATTTGGTTTGGTTTATGATATATGGACTTAGGTTCATAGGATTATGGTTCATGAACATAGGTTCATTGGATTATGGTTCATGAACATAGGTTCATAGGTTTATGGTTCATGAACATGGGTTCGTTGGATTTGGATATGGTTTGGTTTATGGTGTATGAAGTTTGGTGTATGGTTTAGTCCATGATTTTGGTTCATAGTTCATGGACTTGGTGTATGAATTTGTGGTTCATGATTCATAGGCTTGGTGTATGGGTTTATGGTTCATGATTCATGGACCGGTGTACAGGTTTATGGTTCATAGGTTTATGGACCGGTGTACAGGTTTATGGTTCATGGTTCATGGACCGGGTGTACAGGTTTATGCTTCATGGTTCATGGACCGGGTGTACAGGTTTATGGTTCATGGTTCATGGACCGGGTGTAGAGGTGTATGGTTTATGGTTCATGGATCGGGTGTACAGTTTATGGTTCATGGTTCATGGACCGGTGTACTGTTGTGGGCTTTGGTATTGGGCCTCTATTTTGGATTGGGCTTAATGAATGGGCCATTTGAAATGGGCTTTTGGATGTGGACTTCTTTAGGTAAATAAATTTTGGGTATGTGGGTTTTGGATATATGTTAATGGGTTAATGGGTTTATTAAATGGTTTTGGTTAAATGGGTTAACGGGTTTATTGGGTTAATGGGTATAAGTTATATGAGTTAAATGGATTTATGGGTTAGATGGGTTTATGGGTTAAATGGGTTTGAATATATGGGTTATTGGATATATGGGTTAATGGGTTAAATGGGTATTGGATATATGGGTTATAGGTTAATGATATGTGATATTGGGTATTCGGTTCCAAATTCGGGCTTAATTAGGGCCCATTAGATTTAAACCCGAGTGTGGGATTTAATCAAAATTTTAAATTCAAAATCAAATGTCCATTTAATATCATGAAATTTTAATTTGATTTCATTTTGATCAAGCAAAGTCCTCTCTCTTTATCATGTGAATTTCTCTCTTTGAGTAGCACCCCTGTCGACGACGGAGTATTTCGTCAAATGTTTAAGTTCATTTGGGCATTCCGTTGAGCGGTTTGTTGACATTCTGTCGAGCACATGGCTAGCATTCCGTCAAATGGCTTAACTAGCATTCCGTCAAATGGTTTGTTGACATTCTCGTCGAGCACGTGGCTAGCATTCCGTCGAATGGCTTAACTAGCATTCCGCTGAACGTTTGGCTAGCATTCCGCTGAACGATTAATTGGCGTTTTCACAATTGCTCCACGATGGCTAAGCATCAAACGAAGTTTTCGCTGCCAAGGCGTTATTATCAACTCCGCTGATGGCTAAGCATCAAACGGAATTTTCGCCGTTGCCGCTGGCGTCTGCCAAGGTCGCTGTCTGGCCGCTGCCAAGGCGTCGCTGGCAAGGCCCCGTTGCTGTCAAGGTCGCCGCCACAAGGCTCCGTCGATGGCTAGGCATCTGACGGCCTTCGCCGTTTTAGTCGCCGCCGCCGTCAAGGCGCGCCGCCAAGGCCCGTCGTCAAGGTCGTTGCTATTCACCTCCGTCGATGGCAAAGCATCGGGACGGAGATCGCTTCGTTGCCGCTGCTCACCTCCGCGATGGCAAAGCATCGACGGAGATCGCTTCTGCCGCCGTCCGATTTCGTTGCCGCCAAGGCTCCGCCGATGGCCGAGCATCGACGGAGATCGCCTTTCGCTGCCGCTTCATTCCGACTCGAGCATTTCATCGAACATGTGGCGGGCGCTGGCCGGTTCGCAAGGCGGCCGAGCAGCTTTGTCGTTGTCGGATTGGAGCCGAGCGGTGGCGGCACCACGCTCGGCCGTCTGACGGAATCGAGCGGCGGCACCACGCTCGGCCGTCTGCCGAGCGGCTTGCCGTTGCCGGACGGAGCGGCTTGCTGTTGCCGGACGGAGCCGAGCGGGTGGCGAAGCACCACGCTCACCGTCGTGAGCAGCTGCTGCTGCTGTCGCCGCCGGCTCCGTCGATGGCTAGGCATCGGACGGGCCTTCGTCGTCTTCGGACGGAGCCATGCGGGTGGCGTCTGTGTCCGCGCGCGAGGGCGGCGGGGTCTTGCGCGGCGCGGCGAGCTTCAGTGATCGAGGCGCGGCGAGCTTCAGGATCGAGGCGTGTGGCCGAGCCTCGTGATCGAGACACGGCGAACTTCGTGATCGAGGCGCGCGGGTTGGAGGAGGTGGCGCGCGGGGCCGCGCGGCCGAGGGGCGCGCGCGCGTCGCGCGCCGAGGGTTGAGGCGCGCGCGCGTCCGCGCGGCCGAGGAACGCGCGCCGCCGCGCGTCCGAGTGGGCGCGGGTCGCGCGCATCCGAGGAGGGCGCGCGGTCTTGGCGCGACCGAGGTATGGGCTCCGTGCGCGCAGGCGCGGCCGAGGGATGTGCGGCCGAGACTTGATGCGCGCCGAGGGCGGCGGCTTCAATGTGGGTTTGGTGGAAGAGGAGGTGCGCCGGTCTCGGTTAGCCGAGGTGGCTCGGTCCCGGCGCGGTGATAGCACGCGGCTCGAGGTGGCCGCGGGTCGCCGAGTTGAGGAGATCCGCGACGGGTCCGGCCGAGGCGGCGGCCGAGGGGCTCGGCGGCGGCAAGACGTCGAGGGGCTTCGCGACGGAGAGCCGCAGCGAGAAGAATTTCGCGCCGGGGATCTTCGCGACGGGGACCTTCACGACGGCGAAGCTCCGCTACGAAGGAGCTTCACGCCGAGAGCCGAGCAGAGGAGGTGGCGCCGGGGATCTTCGCGACGGCGGAGTTTCACGACGGCGGAGCTCCGCTACGAAGGAGCTTCACGCGGAGAGCCGCACAGGAGGTGGGTTCAGAGAGAGAGAGAGAGAGAGGAGAGAGAAAGAAACTTTGTTTCTTTTCTTTTTTTGTTTACGAGAGAGAGAGAGAAGCTTTGATGTTTTAAAAAAAAAAAAAACGAGAAAGAGAGAGAAGCTTTGTTTGATTTGATTTTTTTATATGAGAGAGAAAGAGAGAGTAAGCCTATTACTTTACCCTTTTTTTTTTTTTGCTTCTTCCGTCAATAAGGAAATAGGATTGGGTTTTCTCTTCTCTCTTTTTTTTTTGGTTTTGGTCTCTCTTTTAAAGGTCCTCTCTTCCTTTCTTTTTCAATTGGGTTGAACGTGGGTAGTTGTCATGGGATAGTGGGGATATAGGATGGATTGTAGGGACGTGGGTAGTTGTGGAGAAAGTAATGGGAAGTTAGGTTCTATTTTGTCCTTGCACCTAGTGTATGGACCACCTCATTCTCTCTCTATATTTATTTATTTTTTGTTTATATTATATATATATATATATGTATATATATATGTATATATATATATGTATAAGTGTGTATATATATATATATATATGTGTGTGTGTGTGTATATATATATATATATATGTATGTATATATATATATATATATATATATATATATATATATATATATATATATATATATATATGTATGTATATATATACATACATATATATATATATATATATATATATATATATATATATATATATATATATATATATTTTATGCCTCAACAGTAGCTCATATATAGGATTTTCGTTTAAACAAACGGAGTTGTCCCACGCGTCAGGGATACTCCCAATTAGGTTTCTATATGGTCAATTTGCCTTGGAAACACTCTAGGGCAAAAGCCCCAATTTTCCAAACCCTAACAATGCTCTATGTCAAACCCTATGTTTTGATCTCTAAACCAAGCAAAAGAGAGCTTGTTGATCCTCTAGGAACTCATCTAAGACCATTTAAATTATTTCTAGGGCTTCTACTTGAAACCCTAGAAGTTCACCATTAGAGTACATGAAGCATCCATGGGTTTTCATGGAGCTTGAACCTCTACAAGGTCTCTACTCCAAAAAGAAGCTCAAAACCTAGCTTTCTAGGACCAAAAATCCAAACCCTAGCCTAGGTTTTCATAGAAACCTCACCTTGGCCCAAGCTTCCCAATGTCCACCTTGAGGGAGAGCTTCTAGAGCCACCAAGGCCACCAAATCCACTTTCTCCAAGCTTCTCCTTCCTCTCCTCCTTGTTAGGGCAAGCTTCCTAGAGAGAGAAAGAGAAAAGGGTGTGGGAGAAGGAGTGGCTGTGAAAAAGAGAGAGGGAGGGGTGTTTGGGGATATATTGTGTTGCAACAATAGCAACTAGACCCCTCAAAACTCTTCATTTCGTAGCAGTCCAAAACTGCTGTCGGGGCCCATCTGTACCGGTACACTTTGGGTTTGTACCGATATAGTTTGGCGCAGAGAGGCAAACCCGAGAGCAGCCCTCTCGGTTCTCGTAGCATTTGTACCGGTACACTTTGCAAAATTCTCAAACCCGAGAGCTCTTCTCCTCTCGGTTATAGTAGCTGTACCGGTACAACCATCACACTTGTACCGGTACAATTTGCCCAGACTTATGTTTTTCGTGTCGTTTCGACTCTACTTCGCGCTGAACAACGCCAAAACCTTTCTAACTCTTTTCGACTCTCTTTTAACCCTTCCAAGATGCTTGGAAAGGTAATTGGGACTTGCCCAATTATTCCGTTTGCGTACTTTAACCAATTTGGTTAAAGTTCGGTTCTTTCTACCGGGTTTCGGTATGTTACATTCTCCACCCCTTAAGATTAGTTTCGTCCGCGAAACTATCTTAAGTACAATCTAGATTCATACCTCAATCCAGATTTTCGAATAGATAGGGATAGCGCTCCAGCATTACGCTCTCGAGCTCCCACGTAGCCTCCCGGTCGTTGTGGTTGCTCCAACGAACTTTAACAAATGGAATTTCCGGCTCCGTAGTTTTCTTTCCTCTCGATCGATAATGTACGCCGGAAACTCCTCGTAAGTCATGTCCTCATGGATCTCCGACGGTTCAAACGAGAGAACATGGTCGGGATCATGTACGTACTTGCGGAGATTCGATACATGAAATACATCGTGAACTCCCGCAAGCCTCGGTGGTAATGCTACCTTGTAGGTCACCGCTCCAATCCGCTCCAATATCTCAAATGGTCCAAGATACCGAGGACTTAGCTTACCCCGAACTCCGAACCGTTTAACTCGTCGCATCGGCGATATCTTTAGGAATACGCGGTCTCCAACCGCGAACTCTATATCTTTTCTTTGCTTGTCGGCATAACTCTTGTGCTGAGATTGCGCCGTGGCGAGTCGTTGGCGGGCAAGGCGAACTTTCTCCTCCGCCTCCCGCACTACATCCGGCCCACGTCGCTCCAATGAATTGGAGAGCGACACTTTCTTCCATAAAGGGCCTCAAATGGCGCCATCGCGATACTTTTTTGAAAACTATTATTATACGCGAATTCCACCATCGGTAGATGATCGTGCCAACCGCCCTTATAGTCAAGTACACACGCTCGAAGCATGTCCTCAAGTATTTCGATCGTCCTCTCCGATTGTCCATCAGTTTGAGGATGAAATGCCATGCTAAAATCGATTCGTGTGCCCAATGCCTCCTGGAGGCTCCTCCAAAAGTGAGAAGTGGACCTCAGGTCCCGATCCAATACGACAGACGCCGGTACCCCGTGAAGTCTCACAATCTCGTCAAGGTATACTTGAGCCAACTTGTCCCCCAACCAAGTAATATGAATCGGTAGGAAATGTGCCGACTTTGTCAACAGGTCTACTATCGCCCAAATTGCGTCTTGTCCACCTTGAGATTGAGGCAACCCGGTCACAAAGTCCATAGCTATATTTTCCTATTTCCAAACGGGTATAGGTAAACTTTGAAGTTTCCCTGCCGGAATCGCCGCTCCGCTTTTACTTGTTTGCAAGTAAGACATTGCGCAACAAATTCTCCAATGTCTTTCTTCATGCCCGACCACCAATATTGCAACTTTAGGTCTTGATGCATTTTGGTGCCGCCCGGGTGGATACTATAAGGAGATTGATGCGCTTCTTGCATAATCGCCCTGCGGAGATCCTTATTCTTAGATACACACCAACGATTTCGAAATTGAAGTGTGCCATCGGTCCCAATGCCAAAGTCATCGGCACTACCGCTTTCCACTTCACTACGCACCTTTTGGAGATACTCATCGGAGGTTTGCAACTCCTTAATCCTCTCCAATAAGGTCGGTTGAACCACTAAGGTAGCTGTTAAGGATTTTGTGTTGGCAAGTTTCGTGAATTGAGTCGGAGTCTTGAAGGATCAGAGCGGATCGAAGATCGTCGAAGAATCCTAGACTTCAAAGAAAAGAGACAAGTTGAATCACGACGTCCAGGTAAGTTTTTAATTCATAAATATGGTGATTCATACTTAGTTATAGGCATTAGAATCATAAATCATATGTCGATTTGATCTACGATTCGCTTGGAGTTTTCTTCTTCGGTTTTCTACGATACTCCTAAGCGAAGGATCACCATACTCATGATGCTTCTCAAGAACGGCGTCGTGGATTCGGCGTGAGGCGTCGTGGATTCGGCGCGATTGAAGGCGATTCGTGGATTTGGATCATTGGCTCGTGGATTCGAGTGGCGTCGTGGATTCGGCGTGATAGAAGCTTCGTGGATTCGAAGTGGTGGCGTTTCGTGGATTCGGGACGTGGCGTTCGTGGACTCGAACGTGAGGGCGTGGACAACCCGAAGGAGGATTGCGCGGAGATCCATAGGAGAGTTAGAGAGGTTAAGTCCGTGGAGTCGGTAATCACCTTGTAATCTTTTCTTTTAGTGGATTGTTATTCGCGTGTTGGTCCCGTGGATTTTTTACTCCGAGTTTGGAGTTTTCCCACGTAAATCTCGGTGTGCTTTTTATTTTCCGCATTTATTATTTTTAAAGCATCGAGAATTATGATTTTTGGCCTTTACACCTATTCACCCCCCTCTAGGTGATTAGATACGATCTAGATAGATTCTTGGGGCTTCCCCGTAACTCACAGTAGCAAGTGTAGCCGGCACTCCCAGCGCTACCACTTCCAATCCAAGCCGTTGCATCTCCTTTTGCAACAACGGTTGGGGTGTAATTGCCGAAGCCAAGTTTTCACCCGATTTCCTACTAAGTGCATCGGCTACGACGTTCGCTTTTCCGGGGTGGTATAAGATTGTGACGTCATAGTCCTTCAATAGCTCTAACCACCGCCGTTGTCGCATATTAAGCTCCTTTTGTGTGAACAAATACTTTAGGCTTTTGTGATCCGTGTAGATCTCGCAATGTTCACCGTACAAGTAATGCCTCCACAATTTTAGCGCGAAAATCACCGCGGCTAACTCCAAATCATGAATCGGGTAGTTCTTCTCATAAGACTTCAATTGGCGCGAAGCATAAGTTATGACTCGCCCATTTTGCATCAAAACACATTCGAGTCCGATATAGGAAGCATCACTGTACACAACATACGTCTTCCCCGGCGTCAGTAGAGCAAGTACCGGGGTCGACGTCAACCTTTCCTTTAGCTCTTTGAAGCTCCAATCGCAATCTTCGCTCCAAACATACTTGATTCCCTTGTGTGTGAGGCGCGTTAGCGGAGTGGTTATTTTAGAAAACCCCACCACGAACCGCCGATAGTAACCCGCAAGTCCAAGAAAACTGCGGATTTCCGTCACGCTCGTCGGGCCAGGCCAATCTTTAATTGCCTCTACTTTCTTTGGATTCACCGAGATACCCTCACCCGAAATTACGTGTACTAGGAAAGTGACCTCCGAAAGCCAAAATTCACATTTCTTCAACTTGGCATATAACTTCACTTTTTGGAGTATTTCCAAGACAAGCCTCAAGTGCTCCTCGTGTTCTTCGTCGGTCCGAGAATATACCAATACGTCGTCAATGAAGACTACGACGCATCAGTCCAATAGCGGACGGAAGACTCGATTCATTAGGTTCATAAATGCCGCCGGAGCATTAGTAAGCCCGTATGGCATGACCGTAAACTCATAATGGCCATACCGCGTATGGTACGCCGTCTTGTGCACGTCTTTGGGCCGTATCTTCAATTGATGATACCCCGATTGAAGATCTATCTTTGAATACACCTTTGACCCTTGCAATTGGTCGAATAGGTCATCAATTCTTGGAAACGGGTACTTGTTCTTCACCGTGACCTTGTTCAACTCGCGGTAATCCACGCAGAGTCGAAGTGTGCCATCTTTCTTTTTAACGAATAGCACCGGAGCTCCCCACGGAGACACGCTCGGCCTCACAAAGCCTTTGTCGAGCAAGTCTTCCAACTATGCTTTAAGTTCTTTTAACTCCACCGGCGTCATTCTATACGGAGCCTTCGAAACTGGCGCCGCCCCGGGAACTAAGTCAATGACGAATTCAACTTCCTGGTTCGGTAGCAATTCCGGTAACTCCGCCGGAAATACATCCGAGTATTCGCACACCACCCGAATGCCCTCAAGGTCGGGGTGTTCCTTTCGGCCGTCCACGATGGTCGCCAAGTAGGTTTTGCAACCACCTTTTATCATTTTTCTCGCCCCAGCCGTGGATATGGTTGCCGCGAAGCGCGCACCCTTACACGCTTGATACACCATTTCTTCTTGATTAGGCTCACGAAAAGTGATCACCTTACTTTCACAGTCGATGACCACATAGTACTTGGAAAGCCAGTCAAGCCCCAAGATTACGTCGAATGACCACATCTGGGTTAGCACTAGCATATCGATCTGTCACGCCCCCGAGACCGCTACCAATTTGGTTCGGTTCGGGAACGCCGATCAGGCGCCGAACAGACAGCACCTCCCATGCCCGCTCAAGGCTCAACAACCAAGTCATGTACAAAGAATTGCCCAGAAAATTTAAATTCTATATCATACATGACTAGACGATGCACCTAAAGGTGCGAGTAGCAACAAGAGCAAGATACAAGTATAACATACAAGTAATATAAAGAGAGAAGAGTCTATCTATTACAACCATTCACCATTTGTTTACATCCAGTTACATTCTTTTACTCAAAATGAATATACATGTTGTTTTTCCTAAAATACATAAGTATTGACATTTCCAAAATGTACATTGTCTTTCTTGAGTATATAATTATACCAAAATGATGTCGGGGAAAAGCTCTAATGTAAATAGGCAGCTACTATCAACTAGGGCGCGATGCCCTTGCCACGATCCTCTCCGGCCGCCCGCGAGCTAGCACCTGTAATAGAGTGGGCTGAGAACTAACTTCCTTAGTTCCCAATGGGCTCGGCCACCGATCCTACCGATCTCCCCACTAGGTCTAAGCAGGCATAAGCAGATAAATAGATAGATAGATATTTATCTTAAAATTGTAAATGCTATAAAGAATGCATAATAAAGAAAGATACATTCCGCTATGCCTGTAACGACTAGAGTATAAATGTAGCCATGAGATATCTAACATGCTACTATGTCTCTATCAAATAAGAATGTAACTCTATTATGCTCAACATGTACCTTTATACCCAATTTTATAACTCCTTTGAGTTTATTACCCAATCATTGGCTGGCCCGTAGGCGCGCCCACGACTCACAACTCAACCCGTCTATGAAGGGGGACTCGAACCACCCGAGGGGTTGTCTGCGGGACCCCACATAGGCTATCCCATGAGACCCAAAATAGGCGATCCCAATCGAATCACGTGCCAAGACCTCCGGAGACTCGCACTACTCGTGTGGAGCGACCACCACGAGCGCTGAACAGACTGTGTGAGTATGATCTCATCCTCCACCTTGGAGGGCATCCAATCACAATGGTCACCATGTCCATGTGTTTTCTAACACTATGTCTCAATGTCATTCATCAAGTTTGCACTTGGGTTCACATACCTATAGTGTTCTTTACACTAAGTTCAATGCCACTAGTCATCAAGTTGTCTACTTGGTACACATGTCATTAGTGCTCTTTATACTATGTCATAATGTCAATCATCAAGTTCTTTACAATTGGTTCATATGTCTCTAGTTGGCAATCATGCAAGATTAAGTCATCTCTAGGGTTTCATGTCATACAACTCGTTCCCATGCCTCCTATGTTCAAATATCAAGCCTATAATGCTACAATAACAAGGAGCATGCAAGAATAGTAGAATAATCACATAAACCCTACTATATATGCATGAAACTACACATATATGTCTCTATATGCAAAATGACCAACAAAAGTACTTAGACATAAAAGGTAGCCTGATGGCTTCGGAATGGCACCCCCCACCTCTTGGGATGTTCCTTGAAGCAACAACGCCGCTTTCGTGGCCTCTAATCTCTACTTTGACTCCCCGGGCCAATTTCGAAGCTGAAAGCCTTTGTTTGGCTCGTATCACTCAAACCGTTCGTCGGATCGACAAACCGTCGCTTCCCACACGTTCGTGTACCTAACAATATGTTAGATATGAGATTAAAAGAGATCAAAACCTCTTCTTTAGAAAAACCTCAATTTGAGCCCTAGAAATTGCCCCAAGCAAAATCCACCTCTATAGCCCTAATTGCTTGTGCAAAACATCTTTTAGGGATGCTAGGGTTCCATAAAAATTATCTCTAAGAGATAAAACACATCCTAGAAAAAGCAACCATGAAAGCTCTCTAGGGCTTACCTCAATGGAAAGCTCCAATGGTGGAGAAGATGAGGAAGATGATGCTAGGCTTGCTCCTAGCTTGATCCTCCACCATGATCTCCACTCCTTCTCCTCCTTCTCCTTCTTCTTCCTAGAGAGAGAAAGAGGGAGAGCTTTGAGTGTGGGTGTGTGAGGGAAATGAAAGAGAGAGAGGGAGGAAATCCCTCTATAGCCCCTCTATTGTAACAATATGCCAATGGGCCCCTCAACATTTAATCCTTTACACTGCCTCAGACTGGGCATTTTTCGCCAGCCAAGACCGGTCCTCACCCTTAATGTCCGGTCTTGATCTGCGAAAACCCTCAGGCTAGTTTTTCCAGCGTACGGGATCCGGTCCTCATGGGGATGTCCGGTCTTCGAGCCAATGTCCGGATTCCGTGGGCACAACTCGTGCTGATGGCCTTCAGGCCATTTCCTACTCGCACTGGGACCGGACCTCACGGCCAATGTCCGGTCTCCCTTGGCCAGAAAACTGCAGAATGGTGCAGTTTGCACCATTTGCTCTCGAGGTCCACTCTAATGCACTTTTTGACTTAGAATCAACTTCGAACTTTCCGAAGTCTATCCATTCGACACTTAGTCGATTCTAAACGAGGTGTAATTCTCGGATTTCGAGAATTCACATCCTTACATCCTCCCCGCCTTAAAAAGTGTTTCGTCCTCGAAACGAACCCTTATATCAAACTTAAACTTTAATTCGTACCTCACTCCTCGAATAGATGAGGATGATGCGTTTTCATCTAGCTCTCGAGCTCCCAAGTGACTTCACGATCGTCGTGATTACTCCACCGGACATTAACATAAGGAATCTCGCGATTCCGCAACTTGCGCACCTTCCGAGCAATAATTGCCACCGGAAACTCTTCATAGCTCAAGTCCTCTTGAAGCTCCGGTGGTTCAAACAGCATGGCGTGTTCGGGATTTTGGATATACTTCCGAAGGTTGGAAACATGGAACACGCTGTGAACATCCGCTAACTGCGGCAGCAATGCAATCCGATATGCTACCGCTCCAACACGTTCCAACACTTCAAACGGCCCAATATATCGAGGACTTAATTTTCCTCGAACTCCAAATCGCCTCACGCCTCTCATAGGCGAAACCTTCAAGAACACGCGGTATCCTACCGCGAATTTCAATTCTCTTCGGCGCTTATTTGCATAACTTTGCTGCCTTGACTGCGATGTAAGCATCCGTTGGCGAGCGAGGCGAACTTTTTCTTCTGCCTCCCGCAACACTTCGGGACCAACCACAGCCCGTTCACCTACATCACCCCAGTGTATAGGAGACCGGCACTTCCGCCCGTAGAGGACCTCAAACGGTGCCATCTCCACGCTAGCTTGGTAACTATTATTGTAGGCGAACTCGGCCATTGGTAAATACTTGACCCAACTTCCTTTATAGTCAATGACACACGCCCGCAGCATGTCCTCCAGAATCTGAATAGTCCGCTCTGACTGTCCATCTGTCTGAGGGTGAAATGCGGTATTAAACTCGAGTCGTGTGCCAAGGGCTTCCTGTAGGTTCTTCCAAAAATGTGAGGTGAATCGGGGATCTCGATCTGATACAATCGACTTCGGCACCCCATGCAATCTGACCACCTCATCTAGATATACCTGCGCCAGTTTCTCGCCCGACCAGGTAGTGTGGATCGGTAAAAAATGTGCGGACTTTGACATACGGTCCACAATTACCCAAATCGCGTCGAGGCCGCCCGTCTAACGAGGTAGTCCGACCACGAAATCCATCGCGATGTCCTCCCACTTCCAAACTGGGATAGGTAGACTTTGAAATTTCCCCGCTGGGTATCGGCGCTATGCCTTTACTTGCTGACATACTAAACATTGTGCCACATTGCACCCAATGTCAGCTTTCATCCCTGGCCACCAGCACTGCATTTTCAAGTCCTTATACATTTTGGTGCCGCCTGGGTGAATACTATAAAGAGCCTGATGAGCTTCCTCCAAAATCAGCTTTCAGACTTCTTCATTCTCGGGTACACACCACCGGTTGCGGAACCGGATTGCACCTTCAGCATCTATGGTGAAGTCGCCACCGCGATCGCTCTCAATGTTGCACCGCACCTTTTGGAGATTAGGGTCCGCAGATTGAAGAGTCTTGATCCGCTCCAACAAGGTCGGTCTAACAATAAGAGCCGATAACATAGCCGTGACTTCTGGAGCTACTACATCAAGATTTAGCCGCTTCATTTCCCGGCATAATGGATCTTGAGACGTAACTTTCAGCGCAAGATTTTCCGCCGACTTTCTACTAAGAGCATCGGCGACTACATTCGCCTTCCCGGGGTGGTAAAGGATCGAGACATCATAATCCTTTAATAACTCCAACCACCGCCGTTGGCGCGTGTTCAGCTCTTTTTGCGTGAACAAATATTTTAGACTTTTGTGGTCCGTGTATATTTCGCAACGCGCGCCATACAAATAGTGCCTCCACAACTTAAGAGCAAATACCACGGCAGCTAGCTCTAAGTCATGGATATGGTAGTTCTTCTCATAGCTCTATAGTTGACGGGACGCATACGCGATCACCTTCCCGCCTTGCATCAGAACACACCCCAAGCCTGAATAAGACGCGTCGCTGTACACCACGAAGTCTTCGCCTTGCACCGGCAACACGAGCACCGGAGTCGAAGTCAATCTGCCCTTCAACTCTTGGAAACTCCGGTCGCACTCGTCGCTCCAAATAAACTTGGTGCCTTTCTGGGTTAGACGGGTAAGTGGAATTACAATTTTCGAAAAACCTTCCACGAACCGCCTATAATAGCCCGCTAAGCCCACAAAGCTTCGGACTTCCGTGACATTTGTTGGGCGCGGCCAATCCTTGATTGCCTCTACCTTCCTTGGGTCAACAGAAATTCCACCCTCGAAAATGACATGCCCCAGAAATGCAACTTCCCTTAGTCAGAAGTCGCACTTCTTCAGTTTGGCATACAACTTCTCCTCCCGAAGGATTTGAAGTACTATGCGCAAATGCTCCGCATGTTCCTCATCACTGCGGGAATAGACCAGGATGCCATCTATGAAGATCACCACAAACTGGTCTAAGTATCTCCTGAAGACACGGTTCATTAAGTCCATGAACGCTGCCAGGCCATTTGTGAGCCCGAACGACATGACTGTGAATTCATAGTGTCCATACCGCGTGCGGAATGCGATTTTCTGGACGTCCTCCGGCATAATCCTCAACTGATGATAGCCCGATTGGAGATCTATCTTTGAGTAAACACTCGACCCCTGTAGCTGATCGAACAAGTCATTGATTCGGGGTAGCGGATACTTGTTCTTGATCGTGACCTTGTTCAACTCGCGATAATCTACGCAGAGTCGAAATGTTCCATCATTCTTCCGCACAAACAACACGGGGGCTCCCCACGGCGAAACACTCGGCCGGATAAACTCCTTATCGAGGAGATCTAATAGTTGAGCCCTCAACTCCTTTAATTCCGTCGGCGCCATTCGGTATGGAGCCTTTGAAATCGGCGCAGTCCCGGGAACTAAGTCAATTACAAACTCGATTTCCCGTTCTGGCGGTATTCCCGGTAATTCGGCAGGAAATACGTCAGGAAATTCCCGAACTACCGTTAGCTCCTCAAGTGTCGGGGTTACTCGCTCAACCTCTACAACGGTCGCTAAGTATGCTGCGCAACCGCTGCCGACTAGTTTCCTTGCTCTCGTCGCCGACACTGTCGCGGCGAAGCATGAACTCTTACACGCCTTGTAAACAAGATCCTCTTGTCCTGGCTCACGAAACGTGATGACTTTCTCTTTGCAGTCAATCGACGCATAATGTTTCGAGAGCCAGTCCATGCCCAATATAACGTCGAATAATTTCAACTTTTTGAGCACTAAGGTCTGGATCGGCATAATCCAGTCACCTATCTGCACTTGACATGATGGGCACTCCGTGTAAATATGAAGTGCAGGACCAGGGCCTTCCACTCGCCACATGTTTTCGCACACTTGTATGTCTATGTCGTGAGTTCGTGCAAATGACCTACTTATGAATGAATTAGTGCACCCGTGTCAAACATAGCTCTGGAGCGTACTCCGTTAATTAAAACCATACCTGCCACAATCTCGGGCTGCTTCGCTTCGGCAGGTTCCTCAACTTGGGCCTGAGCGGCGAACACCCGTCCGCTCGGCGCTGGTCGTGTCAACTCAGGCTGACGCGGAGCCATCGCGCGTCCAGCCGACATAGCAGCAGGTAGAGCTCCTCCGTAATAAGCCGGTGTCACTAGAGTCGATGCCACTGACGGGGTAGGCGGGGCCCTCGCTGGACAGTCGCGACTTATGTGCCCTTCCTGCCCACAATTAAAGCATTTGCTCCCGTTGCTCCTGCATTGTCGCGCCTCGGTGGTTTCCGCCACCGCATATAGTGCATTGTCGCGGCCCGTGACTCCACGACTGCATTCGCGGGTTCTTCGGGGGCTTCTTGAAACTCGATTGTCCCCCCGAAGGACCGCCCGGTCGCTTCTTCCCTTTATCCTTGGACGCCGCCATAAGCTCACGCTCCTCACGCACATGCGCATCACCGTGCTCCGCCCATAGTGCAGATCAAATATCTCCGCATAAGTAGTGAGCTTAAGTATTTGCACCGCCCGATAAATGCTCGGCCTGAGTCCTCGCAAGAACTACCCGTCCGTCCTTGTCATCTCGTACAACCTCCGGAACACAGTCTATGATATGGGAGAATTCCTGCTCATACTCCGCCACAGAGCGGTCTCCCTGCCTTAAGGTCCTGAACTTCTCCTGCAGCTTTCTCTTCACTGTGTCAGGGAAGTAATTAGCGTACATCGCTCTTTTGAACTCCTCCCAAGTCATAGGTGGGAGATCAGAATGTCGGTCTCGCTTTAGCTGTTTCCACCACACCTTCGCCGTCTTCTCGAGACAATGCGTGGCGAAGTAAACTTTGTCTCTCTCCGAGGTGTGGAAGTCCTCGAACATCGTCTCCATTGAGTCAACCCATGACTCCACTATCGCCGGCTCCACTTGTCCGCCCTCGAAGATCGGTGGGTGGAACTTCATGAACTTAATAAAGGCCGTCAACAGCCGCCCTTGTTTCGTCTCCTCGGCCGATGCATCGGGGGTTGTCGAACCCGACGCCGCCGGAAGTTCACTCGCCGGTGGAGGACATGCCGCCACCGGAACCGCCGCTACACCCTCGCCCTCAGCCGCCTCAGGCACATGCGCTGGGGGCGCGGGTGGATCACAATCCTCAGCCGTCGCCGTGGCCGTCGCTGCAATCTGCTGCTCCATTAGCTCCTGGAGCCGATCAAAACGACTGGTCAATGCAGTCATCTGCGTCCGTAACTCCTGCACCTCGCTAGGACCGGATGACTCTCGCATCAAAGGAGGTTCAGGTAGATCTGGGTCTCCCGACGACAATGCCGGACCCGTTCTACGTGTGTAGCGTCTCGGAGACATTAGTTCCAGAAACGCAACAACCGGGTCAGTTATCTTAACCCATCAACTTACTCGTGATCAATAGTCTACGAGACTCAATATTTAAAATTAGGCGGAAGCACACAAGTGTACTCATTCTAGACTCTCGGTGTCATGTTGTCGGTCGCCCAACACAAGCACTTTAAGCCAAGAATTAATACCCTTGAATCCGTCTCTATTCACAACTAGAGACATCTCAACTACCACTTCGACCCAATTGAATCAACTTCCGCCACCTGACATAGGTCCACGTTTCGCTCACGCACCTATAGCCTTAGGGTTTACCGTCCTAGGGATTCCTAGGTCCATCCTAGACTCTCTCTTTATTTTCTCTTAACTTGCTCTGATACCAAAACAATACCTGTCACGCCCCGAGACCGCTACCAATTTGGTTCAGTTCGGGAACACCGATCAGGCGCCGAACAAACAGCACCTTCCCTGTCCGCCCAAGGCTCAACAACCAAGTCATGTACAAAGAATTGCCCAGAAAATTTAAATTCTATATCATACATGACTAGACGATACACCTAAAGGTGCGAGTAGCAACAAGAGCAAGATACAAGTATAACATACAAGTAATATAAAGAGAGAAGAGTCTATCTATTACAACCATTCACCATTTGTTTACATCCAGTTACATTCTTTTACTCAAAATGAATATACATGTTGTTTTTCCCAAAATACATAAGTATTGACATTTCCAAAATGTACATTGTCTTCCTTGAGCATATAATTATACCAAAATGATGTCGGGGAAAACCTCTAATGCAAATAGGCAGCTACTATCAACTAGGGCGCGATGCCCTTGCCACGATCCTCTCCGGCCGCCCGCGATTTAGCACCTGTAATAGAGTGGGGTGAGAACTAACTTCCTTAGTTCCCAGTGGGCTCGGCCACCGACCCCACCGATCTCCCCACTAGGTCTAAGCAGGCATAAGCAGATAGATAGATAGATAGATATTTATCTTAAAACTATAAATACTGTAAAGAATGCATAATAAAGAAAGATACATTCCGCTATGCCTGTAACCACAAGAGTATAAATGTAGTCATGAGATATCTAACATGCTACTATGTCTCTACCAAATAAGAATGTAACTCTATTATGCTCAACATGTACCTTTGTACCCAATTTCATAACTCCTTTGAGTTTATTACCCAATCATTGGCTGGCCCGTAGGCGCGCCCACGACTCACAACTCAACCCGTCTATGAAGGGGGACTCGAACCACCCGAGGGGTTGTCTACGGGACCCCACATAGGCTATCCCTTGGGACCCAAAATAGGCGATCCCAATCGAATCACGTGCCAAGACCTCCGGAGACTCGCACTACTCGTGTGGAGCGACCACCACGAGCGCTGAACAGACTTTGTGAGTATGATCTCATCCTCCACCTCAGAGGGCATCCAATCACAAGGGTCACCATGTCCATGTGTTTTTTAACACTATGTCTCAATGTCATTCATCAAGTTTGCACTTGGGTTCACATCCCTCTAGTGTTCTTTACACTAAGTTCAATGCCACTAGTCATCAAGTTGTCTACTTGGTACACATGTCATTAGACCTCTTTATACTATGTCATAATGTCAATCTTCAAGTTCTTTACTTGGTTCATATGTCTCTAGTTGGCAATCATGCAAGATTAAGTCATCTATAGGGTTTTATGTCATACAACTCATTCCCATGCCTCCTATGTTCAAATATCAAGCGTATAATGCTACAATAACAAGGAGCATGCAAGAATAGTAGAATAATCACATAAACCCTACTATATATGCATGAAACTACACATATATGTCTCTATATGCAAAATGACCAACAATAGTACTTAGACATAAAAGGTAGCCCGATGGCTTCGGAATGGTACCCCCCACCTCTTGGGATGTTCCTTGAAGCAACAACGCCGCTTTCGTTGCCTCTAATCTCTACTTTGACTCCCCAGGCCAATTTCGAAGCTGAAAGCCTTTGTTTGGCTCGGATCACTCAAACCGTTCGTCGGATCGACGAACCGTCGCTTCCCACGCGTTCGTGTACCTAACAATACATTAGATATGAGGTTAAAAGAGATCAAAACCTCTCCTTTAAAAAACCCCAATTTGAGCCCCAGAAATTGCCCTAAGCAAAATCCACCTCTAGAGCCCTAATTGCTTGTGTAAAACATCTCTTAGGGATGCTAGGGTTCCATAAAAATTATCTCTAAGGGATAAAACCCATCCTAGAAAAAGCTACCATGAAAGCTCTCTAGGGCTTACCTCAATGGAGAGCTCCAATGGTGGAGAAGATGAGGAAGATGATGCTAGGCTTGCTCCTAGCTTGATCCTCCACCATGATCTCCACTCCTTCTCCTCCTTCTCCTTCTTCTTCCTAGAGAGAGAGAGAGGGAGAGCTTTGAGTGTGGGTGTGTGAGGGAAATGAAAAAGAAAGAGGAAGGAAATCCCTCTATAGCCCCTCTATTGTAACAATATGCCAATGGGCCCCTCAACATTTAATCCTTTACACTGCCTCAGACTGGGCATTTTTCGCCAGCCAAGACCGGTCCTCACCCCCAATGTCCGGTCTTGATCTGCGAAAACCCTCAGGCTAGTTTTTCGAGCGTACGGGATCCGGTCCTCATAGGGATGTCCGGTCTTGGGATGTCCGGTCTTCGATCCAATGTCCGGATCCCGTGGACACAACTCGTGCTGATGGCCTTCAGGCCATTTCCCACTTGCACTAGGACCGGACCTCACGGCCAATGTCCGGTCTCCCCTAGCCAGAAAGCTGCAGAATGGTGCAGTTTGCACCATTTGCTCTCGAGGTCCACTCTAATGCACTTTTTGACTTAGAGTCAACTTCGAACTTTCCGAAGTCTATCCATTCGACACTTAGTCGATTCTAAATAAGGTGTAACTCTCGGATTTCGAGAATTCACATCCTTACACGATTGGCATGACCCAATCACCAATCCGAACTGCGCACGCCGGACACTCGTCATAGACGCTATAGGCATGCTCGAGGGATTTAATATCCCAACCTTCCTCATCATGTACAATCTCTAAGTCATGAGTTCTAACGAACGATGCACTTATGAATGAATGCGATGCACCTATGTCGAATAAAGCTCGAGCTCTAGTACCATTGATGGAGATGATACCTGCCACTATATCGTCGGGAACAGGGGTCGGCTCCTCCATCTGAGTTGCAAAAACCCGCCCACTCGGTGCTCTCGATGCCTCCGGCTGACGCGATGATGATGAGCGTCCAGCCGCCATAGGTGGTGTCAACCTTATCAGCTGGCTCGGGGTAGAAGGGGATGACGCCGCCGTCTGTGCGGACGACCCCCAACTAGGGCACTCCCGAATCATGTGCCCCGGTTGGCCGCACTTGTAGCATTTTCCCTCGCGCTGCGGGCATGCTATCGGTCGATGGTTCTCGCCGCAAATGACGCAACGGGAGGGCTTCCCGCTCCTCGCCTGCTGTCGGGGATACCGAGGTGGTTTCTTAGCATTTGGCCGGCCCCCGGCACCACCCGCCGCCCGTTTCTTGCCCTTCTCCCTCGTCTCCGCCATGGTCTCGCGCTCCTCGCGCGCGTAGGCGCTACCGTGCTCCGCCCACAAAGCTCGATCAAAGACCTCCGCAAAGGTCGTGAGCTTGAGGATCTGCACCCTCTCATAGATCCTCGGCTGAAGTCCTCGCAAGAACAAATCAGCCCGGTCCCGGTCATCACGCACCACGTCCGGGACACAGTCGATAATGTGGGAGAACTACTGCTCGTAGTCCGCCACTGAGCGGTCTCCCTGCCTCAACTTGCGGAATTTTTCTTGCATCTTCCGCTTCACTGAGTCAGGGAAGTAGTTCGCGAACACCGCTCTCTTAAACTCCTCCCACACCATAAGCGGTAGATCGGGGGACCGATCCTGCTTAATCCGCTTCCACCACGCCTTCGCCGCCTTGTCGAGACAGTGTGAGGCGAAGTACACCTTGTCCTTCTCCGGGGTGTTGAAGTCCTCGAAGAGTGTCTCTAGAGAGTCGATCAAAGACTCCACCACCTCCGGTTCCACCACTCCACCCTCGAAGATAGGTGATTTGAACTTCATGAACTTAATGAGCGCCGTCAACACGCGCTCCGGCTCCTCGTCGTTCGCCGCACTATCGGGGTGTGAAGTCCCCGATCCGGCCGGTATCACCGTGACTGGTACGGCCGCGACTGGATCCGCCGCCACCGCACCCTCGACCACGGTCGGCATCCTAGCAGGGAGCGTGGGCTGCTCAGCCCCTGCTTGGGCCGTCGTCTGCTGCTGCTCCAGGGTCTCCTGAAGCCGTCGTATCTGCTCTCCTTGGGCCCGAACGGACTCCGCCTGCTGCCGCACCATGCCAATGAGCGCGGCCATCTGCTCCCTAAGCTCCCCGTCGCCACCTGCTGCGGGTTGCTCGGGAGCCTCACGAGGTGCCGCACTCGGTGCCGCGGGAATAGACCCCTTTCGCGGTCGTCCACGAGATGCCATTGCTTCCTAAAATGAAGCAACTTACGTTAATACTTCAAACACATACTCGAACATACCCAATTCGGCGAAAGCAAATAAGTGTATTTATTTTCATCCCAAGCATCATGTCGTCGGCCGCCGATCACAACACAAGGAATAGAAAGCAAATAGCAACTTAAAGTTAATCCCTAAACATGTTAGAGACATAAGAACATGAACCCAATCATATGCTTTCGCTATATTTGTTCAACGTCACTCACGTTTCCTTAATCCTTAAGGTCTTTCTATTCCTAATGGCCCCTAGGTCTATTCTAAGCTTTCACTTTTGGCTTTATACGCTCTTATACCATTTTATCTGTCACGCCCCGAGCCCGATCCATTTGGCTGGTTCGAGTGCGTCAAACAGACGCCGAACGGACAGAGTCTCCCCTATCCGCCCAAGGCTCAACAACAGTACAGATAGAGTATAATTTTCACACATGCGGAAGCATATACAAACGGCTTGCACGAAGACAAGCAATAGCCAAAGTGAAAGTACTAAACTGAAACATACAAGTACTATAATTTAATTGAAACCATATACATGCGTAATACTTTAAAAGATTACCATTCTTTACATTCTTTGCATCATTTCTTTTTACATCTCATTTTCCTCAAAATAAACCTTTAATACATTTAAGATTAACAACTATAATCATCAAATACAAAAGATGATAGTAAAGGGAATGCAACTACAAAAAGTAAGATACGCTGGCGGTCTCTATCTAGGGCGTGATGCCCTTACCGCGGTCCTTGGCCGGCTCGCTCGGTCCCGGCACTGTGGAAATAGTGGGGTGAGAACTACAATAAAGTTTTCAATGGGTTCGGCAACCAACCACGCCGACTTTCCCACTAGGTCTAATTCAGGCATAATAGAAGAAAAGGAAAGACAGTAACCAACTAGCAAATGCAGCTAATATGCCTGAAAGTAAACAATAATATGCTTGAAAGGAAGCGCATGATAAATGCAAAATCATAAGTCCTTGACCCAATCTCTTGGCTAATCCGTAGGCTTCGCCCTCAACCAACTCGACCAAACTCAAATCCCTACTATCGGGGAGATACTCGCTACGACCCGACGGGACCTTCCTCTGGGAAATCTCCAACCCAGTGATGACAACTCCGGAGCTCATCGCCCGAGGGGGAGCTACCACCCTCGAGCAAGGACCATATGGTGAGTACGATCTATCCTTTGCTTTAAGGATTACAAGTCCAATTCATTCCTTGACTTCAAGGAGACTAAGTTCATATGACCCTTAACTCTAAGATTGTATTTGTCATAATGTCAATCTCAAGACTCTACTAATGTCAAGTACTCTACTTGTTCTTGTTCTTGTCAATGATGCCACATTTGTTGTCTAAGTATTCTAGACTTGTCATTGCCACACTTGTTCTCTAAGTACATGTCCAATGCCACATTTGTTGTCTAAGTACACTACTTGTTCTTTAGCATGCATACATAGGGTTCTTGTTCTTTATCATACAATCTCATACAATTATACCTCTTGCATTTGAACTCACAAAAGCAATAAGAAATATATATTAGACCCTACTATGCAACCTGCTCAATATATATATAATTATATATGCTCAAATATGACACTTAGACATAGAAAGAAGTCCGATGTCCTTGGAATGCACCACCCACCTCTAAAAATTATGGTGATGATATGGTTCACGTTTCGTAGCTATCCGATGTCTACGTTATGGCCTGCGCGTTAAACCGAGCCCAAATCAGGCCAATTTACATAGTAGCTCATATATAGGATTTTCGTTTAAACAAACGGAGTTGTCCCACTATAGTATCTATAGTACGGGAGCTTCCGTACTATAATATTGTTTTCGATCGTAGGGTGTTCAAATCAACGATCTACACCGTTAAATATGATCTAGGGTATATGAAGTTCTTAAGAATAAAATTTTAGTTCTTTTCGATATCGTTTACTTAGTAAATAAATTACGTCAAAATGAACGGTGGGAATTGAATACTCTTTAAAATTTGAGTATAGGACTTTTAAATTCAAGATCAAGAATGTTAACCTTAATCTATATAGTTTAAAGTATTTTCTATCAAAATTTGAAGAAATTTAGATTCTTCTACACCGTTAAACTCCAAACTCGTTATAATAGCCATTGAAAATTGACAATTTTTAAATGTTTTGATCATAAAGTAAACTATGTCGAAAAATATAAAATTTTATTTCTAAAAACTTTAAATATCCTAGATCGCTTTTAACGGTGTGGATCGTTGATTTGAACGTCCGAAGATCGAAAACTACACTATAGTACTAAGCCCGTATACTATATAGTATAGTAATAGGACTCATATATATATATATATATATATATATATATATATATATATATATATATATATATATATATATATATATATATATATAGTCCTATTTATGGTGCTTGTAAAAGCACCAAGAACTTGTGCTTGTGAATTTTATACCGTTAGATAGATCTACAACTTTGATCATTTTCATCCGTTAGATTATACTATTCAACCAACTACCCACTTAACTCAAGGGGCCCACATCATCCTAACCACACGCCTATTAATCCAAGGACTAAAAACTTACAAGCACCAATAACTTAGTACTTTTAAAAGCATATATAGGAGCTAAATTCTATATGTATATATATATACCTAGATTGGAATACTATCAATAACACCAAGCTATTATTGCTATTAGATTTACAGTCCTTGGATGAAAAAATGTACAGTTAGGATGATGTAGGCCCGCTAGAGTTGAGTGAGTTATTATTTTAATAATTTAATCTAATAGGTGAAAAACTAACGTCGGAAAATTTGATAGTACCAAACGCTTGATGCTATTGATAGTATCCTCTCTCTCTCTCGACTCTCTCTCTCTCTCTCTCTCTCTCTCTCTCTCTATATATATATATATATATATATATATATATATATATATATATATATATATATATATATATATATATATATACACACACTAGCTAAGTGTACGTGCAAGTGCACGTAACAATTATTTTGAAATTAAATAGAAAAATAAAATCTGTTATCTTAAAAAGAAAAACTATTTTGAAATTCAAAAATATATATAGAAAAGAAAAAACATTTTGAAATTGTAGAAAAATAAAATCTTGTAATAACCGACATTTTTATCATAATAAATAAACCCTTTTGTTGACGATGTTATTGTGTGTAATTAAATTACAAATGCACTCGTCAAATTCAGGTTCGCATTGCGAGAGAGCGGCTTCAGACTGCCAGAGTCGACAGAGGAGCTATGCGGACCAGCGGAGGCGTGACCTGGAGTTTCAGGCCGGTGAACATGTGCTGCTCAAGGTGTCGCCTTCCAGGGGAATCAAACGGTTTGGTGTGCGGAACAAGCTTAGTCCGCGATTTGTGGGACCGTTAGAGATTCTAGAGTGTGTTAGTCCGGTGGCGTACAGATTGGCTCTACCTCCAAGTCTCGCCCGGGTGCACAATGTCTTCCACGTGTCCATGCTCCGGAAGTACATTCCTCATCCGTCCCATGTCATCAACCCGACGGCTATACAGTTGTGGGAGGATCTGAGCTATGATGAGGCTCCGTTGCAGATTTTGGCATGCGAGGAGAAGCAGTTGCGGAACAGGAGCATTCCTTACGTGAAGGTGCAGTGGGAGAACCACGAGGAGCGTGAGGCTACGTGGGAGCTGGAGTCTTCCATGTGGGAGCGGTATCCGCATTTATTTATGGGGGATTTTTTATTTAAGTTTCGAGAACGAAACTTCTTGTAAGGGGGGAATGATGTAATAACCGACATTTTTATCATAATAAATAAACCCTTTTTGTTGACGATGTTATTGTGTGAAATTAAATTACAAATGCACTCGTCAAATTTCAGGTGAAAATGAGCTAAAACGAAAAAGTTACGCGACCCGGACTTCTGACTTAAAGTGAATAGTAACTTCGGCTTTTCGGCGAGCCAGGGAGTAGAGAAGGGTCCCGGTGCGAATTGGACTCCGATCATAGGACTTCAACAGCTCGTTTCGAATGTCTCGGATATTCCGAATCCAATGGCACTGACGGAATTGGATTCTGATGCACGGTTACCGAGAAAAAGGGTTCTGAATGGTTATACATATATAAATAAATAATTGGAGTCATGGAGGAAATAAAGACGGGGTGTTTCGTCGCAAATCGGAGACCAAATCGAACGAAACAAAATGCTAGATTCAGTGCCCCAGTCGTGCTGAACGCGCTGGTGTAATCCGATCGGAAATCCGACGGATGGATCTTCGGGAATCATGAAGAGTTCGCAGAGAGGTCGAAATCGCAAAATGGTGAATCGCGAAAAAGGCTAATATTTTATGTGCCGAATCGCGAGATTTCGAATGCTGGGGGGTCCTATGCGCATGATTCATCCATTGGCAGGGACTGGATCATGATTAGTGGGCTACGGAGGACTAAAGTGCAAAAATGCATTTGTGTATATATGGGTGTTCTAGGGTTTAATCTAAGAAACCCTAACCTTAGAAGCCTCCTCACCTCCGCAAGCCCTAACCGTCCACAGCATATCCCTGCCTACCCCGTGCGCACGCTCTGGCCGCCGGCAAACCCTTCCGGCCGCCGGAAAAGCCTCCCCGAGCTCTCCCTCTATCTCCCTCTCCCTCTATCTTCCATCTCCTAATGCTATGGAGCCCGGAGAATCTATAAAGGGTTGGATCTAGCATCCCTCAGCCCGATCCACCCTCAGCGCGCTCCTCCGGCCATCCCCCGCCGTCGCCGCGCGTCGCCGGAGCCGCAGCAGCCACCTGCAACCAAGCTTGGTCCACCCAGACCGAGCTCGGGAGGGAGCAAGATCCGCGCGCCGCCATCACTTAAGAAGGGTCGGGCTGCCCTTCCCCGACCTCAGGCAACCCTAAGCGCGCCTCCCCCGACGTCCCCGTACGCGCCGCCGCCGCCGGACGCCCTGCGACCGCCCGACTCGTGTGCATCGAGGCCGAGCCCCCTCGGTTTCTGGTGCCATCGCCAACTACCGAGGGGAGCACCAAGATCCCTTGATCTCCGGCGCCGATCCAAAGACCGCTCCGACCATCTCGGCCGCCGCCGCGCCGCCGGAGATCGCTAACCCGAGAGCGGTGCTCGGTTTGGATCGCCGCGCCGCGCTCCGGCCGTCCTCCGCCGCCGCTGGGTGCTCCGGACATCCCCGACCTGCCGCACCCATCACCGGCCGGACCGACCGCCGCCTCGCTGCCGGCGGTCTGACCTAGCTCCCCGGTCAGGTAAGCCATGTAATGGCGATTACTGTAAACTGCTAGGGTTTCGGATTAATGTTCCAATGATCCAATAGGTCTTTTTGACCTTGCGAGGTGAGCACGATCATTGAAATTTCATGCTTAATTCGATGCTCACCTCCGTTCAGGATTTCGATGCCCCGATTAGCGGGATAGTCGCACTTTACGCGCTGTGCGCGATATTTCGTATTTCACGTCCCTCGTGCGCGTGCTACGAAGGCCGACAGTGCTCCGAAAGGCGAGCACGGTCTTCAGCACGTCGAAACCTTCCAGTGAATGTGATCGTGTGATTTATTGAGCACTGGTTTGCGTGCACGGTCCATAAAAGCCATGAAATCACATGAAATAGTGTGATTTCATGTATCCATAGGGGCTTTTATGCGATTATAAATTTTGTAGCTCCTGTGGGCAGCGTGTACATGCTATGGGGATCCTCTGGACTGATCGTCCAAGGCCCTAAGCATTTACGAAAATCAAAAAGGATTTTCGGAGCGTTTTGCGGCGAAATTCGCCGACGGAACGTGTTTACGGTTCGGATTTCTTCCGACAATACTTAGAGGGTATTTGCGATGTCGCTGAGCCTTGTTGGCTGGTCACCCACGTCGTTTTGAGGGTTCGAAAACGACGGGTGAGCGATAGTGGGTTCCGCTGTCAAATTTGACGCTTCCAGTAACTCAGATCGGAATGGTCGTTCAACATCGATCGTTTCGAGGTGCGATGGCACCACCGCTGCCAGGTTGCACTAAAATTGACAATTAGTGGCAGCGGGAGACTCATACTATGAGTCGGGAAGTTTTGGGATAGTCTGTGGGTCCCGACGGAGTTTCGGTGCGGTTTTCGAAACTTCCGGACGTTTCGGCAATCGGTTTTCGGAAACCGATTTTCGTGGAATTGTTAGCGGGACCTTATGATTAGTGATACATAAGTTGAGGGGTTGAATTCTAACCCGAGGGACCTTTCGTAGGTTCGGATGCTTCGCAGTCAGCAGATCGACTTCCACATATATATACAGGTGGGTATCACAGGTTGCCGTCGGTGCAGTGGTGCACGCTTGGTGACGTTCCTTCCACCCTTACATTTACCTTGCACCATATTACTCTTGTACTTGCTCTACTCGGTAGTTTTCCTGATTAGTACTACAGGTAGGAGTAGAGTAGTTTCTATCAGTATATCTTGGGACCTAGTTGGTCAGTTACATTCTATACTTGGGACATGGTTGGTCAGTATATCTATACTTGGGACCTGGTTGGTCAGTATATCTTTACTTGGGATCTGGTTGGTCAGTTGCATTCTATACTTGGGACATGGTTGGTCAGTATATCTATACTTGGGACCTGGTTGGTCTGTTGCATTCTGTAATAACCAACATTTTTATCATAATAAATAAACCCTTTTGTAGACGATGTTTTTGTGTGTAATGTAATTACTAAAGCACTCGTCAAATTTAAGGTGAAAATGAGCTAAAACGGAAAAGTTATACGACCTGGACTCCTGACTTAAAGTGAATAGTAACTCCAGCTTTTCGGCGAGCCAGGGAGTAGAGTAGGGTCCTGGTGCGTACCGAACTCCGATAATAGGACTTCAATAGCTCGTTTCGAACGACTCGACTATTCTGGAACCAATGGCACTGACGGAATTGGATTCTGATGCATGGTTGTCGAGAAAAAAGGATTTTGAACGGTTATATATGTATATATATATATATATATATATATATATATATATATATATATATATATATATATATATATATATATATATATATAGAGAGAGAGAGAGAGAGAGAGAGAGAGAGAGAGAGAGAGAGAGAGAGTCCTTGGTATACTATCGATAGCACCATGCATTTGGTGCTACCAAGTTTTCCGCCGTTAGATCCACCCCCGTAATGATTTTCAACCGCTAGATTATACTATTCAACCAACCACCCACTTAATCCTATGGGGCCCACATCATCCTAACCACAAATCTTTCAATCCAATGGCCAAAAATTTGGTAGCACCAATGACTTGGTTCTATTAATAGCATAGTAGCCTAGTTATATATATATATATATACATATATATATACATATATACATATATATATACATATATACATATATATATACATATATACATATATATGTATATATGTATACATATATACATATGTATACATATATGTATACATATGTATATATATATATATATGTATATATATATATATATACATATATATACATATACATATATATATATATATATATATATATACATATACATATATATATATATATATATATATATATATATATATATATATATATATATATGTATATATATATATGTATACATATATGTATACATATATATGTATACATATGTATACATATACATATATATATATATATATATATGTATATATATATATATATACATATATGTATACATATATATATATATATATATATATATATATATATGTATATATATATGTATATATATATAAGTGGATTTATGGAGGAGTTAAAGAGGGACTGTTTCGTCTCAGGTTGGAGACCAAATCGGACGAAACAAAATGCTAGATTCGATGCCCCAGTCGTGCTGAACGCGCTGGTGCGATCCGATTGGAAATCTGACGGACGGATCTTCGGGAATTGCAAGATGATCGTAGAGGGGTAATGTAACATACTGGACTTGCGCAAACTGCGGAGTTCGAGTAGTTGACTTGAGTTTGGAGCTTTTCCAGATTTTTCTGGAGGGTCGTTGACTGTGTTCCGACCTATGGCACGAGCACCGAGGTTAGTGGATGAATTCCAAGCACTAAAGTCCAAAAATTTGGATTTTGGTTGCTTTACCACGCATTGTTGCTATATACGACAGGTGGATTCTCGTACATGGGATGAGCTGAGGCGCCCAACCCGAGCCTCGGTTTGGTCGTTTCAGGTCGCATCGTATGGGATGGCTTGTACCGGTACAGCCTGGCAGATTTCGAGCAGTTTAAACTGCAGGGGTGTTTTAGCATTTTGTTGCTTCTAATATAGCACCCTTTGCCCCTAGGGCTTCTCCTTGTCTTTGAGAACAAGAGAGAAGGAGGTAAGGAGCTTCTCTCTCTACTCCCTTGTGTTTTCTAGGGTTTAGGTTGGATTTTTAGAGGATTAAAACCCTCTCTTTTGCTCTTTTTGCTTGATAGAGCCTCTACCACCATTGTTGGAGCTTGGAGCTTGCCTTTTGGAGCTTTGTGGTGGATCAAGCTTCAAGCCTAGGGCTTTTTGAGCTTGGTGTTGATCTTCTTAGAGGTATGTGAATGATCTTTTCCCTCTAGTTTTGAATTTTGTGGGTTTTTGTGAGATTAAACCCTAGAATGGGATTCTAGGGTTAGGATTTGGGGATTTTCGATTTAGGGCCTTTGGGACCTAATTGATGGGTTTAGAACTTTGATTTAGGTTGGATTAGAAGGACTCTAACTCCCAATTGGAGATCAAGAGCACTTCCTTCGCATTCGGTGAGTTTTCTCCAACCTTTTGTCGAAATCCTTAAAGTGTGAACTCAAGGTTTATTTTCTTAGCTTGTAACTCCTAGGGTGTGCTTTTTAGGACTCTAGGAGTGATTATCGAAGCTTCGTTAGCGGTTCGGAGCAACGCTTTTCGCACTTGGTGGGTTTGGCTTCATGAGCATAGGAGCAAATGGCTCCTAAGTGCTTATTCGGTTTGACTTAATTATTTTGAATGCATATTCATGCTAAATAGATTTATTATGAATTTTGAACCACTTAAAATGCATGCCTCATGTATGACAAAATTTTCACTCTATATAGTAGAGCTTTCGGGGTTAAACAGCATGCATGTGAGGGTGGGATTTGTGGTCACCTGGGAGTGTGCCATTCATGTTTATGTAGCTTAATTAATATAATTGAGAACATTAAACTTGTGTTGGAACTTAGAAAAGCTTAAGTGTCATCAAGCGGCACTTAACTTAGAAAACTATGAAACTGCAACATAGAGGCTTGACGTAGGCCTTTTGACAGCTATTATTGCCATGTAGAGACATGATGACATAGAGATAGGCCTTTGGATACTTGTACATTCCATGTTAGAGACATGACGATTTGGGACTTATGACGAGTTTTGTGACTTTTGCCATTGTGCTCATTCGCACACGCTTGTGAGGGTAGCTCCCTACAAGCCGGCACTCCGGAGTTGGCCAACGCGTTTCTTGTATTCGCCGTGCGGGATTGGGCGCCAAGTGGATTGCCGTGGGACGGTCCTCATTCCTAGGGTGGGAATGTTGACTACTACGGGGCCATTAGGCTCGCATTTGGGCTAGGCGACCTTCGGGTGGGCATCGGCCATATCGCCTTCGGGTTGACCTTATTGTACTTAAACATAAAACAGTTTAAAGGAAATTGTGGTCTTTGACTAGAATAGTAAACTTTAACACTTTACTATCACTTGTGGACATTATAGATCTTGATTAGAATAGTAAACTTAGTCTTTTACTATCAAGTTAGGAACTTCATGTTATTTATAACGCTTTCTATTCATGCTTAGAATAGCTTACTTATGCAAATTCGTGCTAAGTAGAGATATTGTGTTTAGTAGTTTACATGTTATTTATATGTCACTTATTATCGTTTATTATCGTTTATACTTACTTGCTTAGTTTTGGGCCTAGTGGAGCATGCAACTGAAGTCAGTAATTGCCCACTGGGAACTATTAATTAATAGTTCTCACGCCCTCTTTTTCTAATGTGTTTCAGAGCCTTCGGCACCGGCGGAGGCAAGGGATCGTGGAAAGTGGAACCGCTAGCTAGTTATCGCCTTTTCCACCTTGTAGGGTTTTTTCTCTCTTTTGTACTTTGGTGAGATTGAGAGAGTTTTGTATCCCTATGTAGAGACTACCATGTACTTGGTTATAGTGGTGTTTGGATTTCTTTTCGTTGTACTCTCTTTTATAGTTCATAGTGGATTTTGGTCCTTTCTTTTATCTACTTATTGTATGCTTATTTGTTTAGAATTCTAGATGTTTCTGTTCTGTTACTTCTAGATTCTTTTTATTTTGTTGGTTATTTATCATTTTTGTTAGACGCCTTGTATGTTGTAGACATACGCGCCGGGCGGGCTTCCGCTGGGTCCCGGGGCGTGACAGATTAAATTGGTATCAGAGCCTAGGGTTGAGTCTTCTTGTGGACCTAGCAAACCTTAGGCAGGTTGGACTATAGGATATAGGCTCGTGAGAGACGAGGTCTATTTAACTTGTGAACGAAAGTATTAAGATTGGGTATCTTGAATAACTCTAGTAAGTAGAGTTGGATCGAAGTGTATAACTTCTAACCCGCGGAGGGTTACGTTGGCGGCCGACAACGTAACATCGAGAGTTAGTAGTAAATGACACTTCATTACTTTCGCATGATTTGGGTATTTACAGCATGAGCGGGGATGCGATTGCGTGAGCTTACTAACTTGCGCTTTTATGATGTTGTAGTGGCGATGCCGATAACTCGCTCGAAATCTGTTGGAGCGGATAATGCGGCAACTTTTGAGGAGGTCGAGGCCTCCGCTACTTCCGGATCCGGCGAGGTCCGTGAGTTGAGGGGCCAGCTGGCGGCCCTCACAGCATTGGTGACGCGGGCGACGGCGGCACAGCGTCGGGAGGCGCGCATGAAGCTCATGGAGGACCTTCTGCTGCGCGGGCGGGCTGCGAGGGAGGCTCGGGACCCCTTCACCGCCAAGCACCGAGGTTGACTTACCGCGGGTGCGATCCCCGCGGCCGGCTCACACCGTACGACAGCGATTGAGCGCGGAGGAGGACCGGACACCCCGCCGATTCGAGCATCACCGGTGGCGGCGGCATTTCCGATTATGGCTCGGGGAGCCGAGAGGATCGACTCATGGGTCGCCTCAAGGAGTTTAGAAAGTGCAGTCCGAGGATCTTTGACGGTGAGAACGTCGACCACTGGATTGTGGAAAAGTGGTTGATGCACATGGAGAAGCTATTCCGCGACACATTTGTGGAGGAGCGGGATAGGGTGTGGCTCGCCACCCACCACCTCGACGGCGAGGCCTACCGCTGGTGGATGGACATTCAGGGAGAACCCCGCACGGATTTGGCATCTATCACCCGGATGAAGTTCAAGGAACTTCTATTGTCACATTACTTCCCGACGCGTCAAGAGGCGGATGGAGCGAGTTTGCGCACGACTCGGGGGATCGATCCGTAGCCGAGTACGAGAGGGAGTTTTCTCGCTTCGCATTGCGTGCCCTTCGTCGTGCGGGACGACGAGGATAAGGCCCGCATCTTCGAGCGTGGACTGCCACCGTCGATCTTCGGTTCGTGCAGTCATCGGAGCTTCAGACTTACCAGGTGGTGAACCGCGCGCTCACTGTGGAGAGCGGCGCGGCCATGGTGCGAAAGACGCGAGGGTTTGGACAAGGGAAAGGGCAAGAGGCCCGCGGCCGAGGAGTGCGAGCGACGACGCACTCTAGGAGGCCCCGAAGCATCCGAGACACCTTAGCCGATCGTGGCGCACCGCCCCGGCCGAGAGGACCCGACCGACGCCGGCCTCCCCGGTGTGTGATCTGCGGTGGTCCTCACCACTCGCCGCAGTGTCCACAGCGAGCAGGCAGGTGCTTTCAGTGTGGCCAGGAGGGCCACATTCGTACCGAGTGCCCGAGAGGTTCTTCACCAGCACCGTCTTCTGCATCGGCACCGGCTCTACCGCCGCACTGTGGGACCCCGTCGACACGATGCACTCAGGCGGCCGACCGTCCAGCCGCCGAGCGAGGGGTCATGTCAGCGCCGAGTGGGCGCATGTACGCCGCGCAGACCGAGGCGGCAGCGACAGCTGAGGATGTGGTGGCAGGTATCATTTTACTTGATGGCATTAGAGTACGTGCATTATTTGATACCGGTGCATCACATTCATTTATTGATCGGCTGTTTGCCGAGTTGCATGACATCCAGTTTGTTCCTTTACTACACCCTGGACATATTGTTGTACCCGACCACATTGTGGACGTGCGAGAGTATTGCCCCAGTTGCCCTATTCGGGTAGGAGATTGGACTATGCCCGCGGATTTGCGAGTAGTGCGCAAGTTGGGGATTTCGCCGTGGTTTTCGGTATGGATTGGTTGACTAGATACTACGCCACCATCGATTGTGTTAATCGAACGGTTACTTTTAGAGAATCGGGTCGAGTGAGGTGGTGTTTAGAGGATGCGAGTTCGCTTTTTGCGATGTCGATCGATTCGTCTCGAGCTAGGCAACTGATCAACCGTGGATGCGTAGCCTATTTGGCTAGTATCGCAATGAGGGGTAAGGATGATACCCCTAGGATCGAGGATATCCCGGTGGTACGGGAGTTTCAGGACGTGTTTCCAGCGGAGCTACCAGGCATGCCACCTGATAGGGAGATCGAGGTTGTGGTAGATCTCGCTCCCGGGACTACCCCTCGAAGGCACCCTATAGGATGGCAGCAGAGTTAAAGGAGCTGAGGGCACAGTTACAGGATATGTTGGACAAGGGCTTCATTCGACCGAGTGTGTCACCTTGGGGAGCACCGGTTCTTTTTGTGAAGAAGAAGAACGTATCACTTCGTCTTTGCGTGGACTATCGGGAACTTAATAAAGTCACGATTAAGAATAAATATCCGTTGCCGAGGATTGATGATCTTTTTGATCAACTTCAAGGATCGAATGTGTATTCCAAGATAGACTTGAAGTCGGGATACCATCAGTTGAAGATTGCGCTTGGGGATGTGGCGAAGACGGCTTTTCGATCACGGTGTGGACCTTACGAGTTCACTGTTATGCCGTTTGGGCTTACTAATGCCCGGCGGCTTTTATGGATCTAATGAACCGTGTCTTCAAGCCTTATCTAGACAGGTTCGTCGTGGTCTTCATCGACGACATCTTGGTTTATTCCCGAAGTGATGTGGAGCACGAGGAACACTTGAGATTGGTACTACAAGTGCTTCGGAAAAGAAGTTATTTGCACAGAAGAAGTGCGAATTTTGGCTTCGAGAAGTGGCTTTTCAAGGACATGCGATTTCAGCATCAGGCATAGCAGTGGCTCCTAGGTAGATAGAAACCATTCAGGATTGGCCAAGACTGACGCGCGTCACGGAGATCAGGTGCTTCCTTGGTTTGGCGGCCATTACCGCCGATTCGTGGAGGGCTTTGCGAAGTTATCTACCCCCTCACGAGGCTCACGCACAAAGGAGCTAAATTCATTTGGAATGATGCGTGTGAAAAGAGCTTTCAAGAGTTGAAGCTGAGATTGACGACCGCTCCAATCCTCACATTACCTATTGCTGGAGCAGGGTATGTGGTTTATAGTGATGCATCTCTTAACGGATTGGGCTGTGTCTTGATGCAGGGTGACAAGGTGATCGCGTATGCATCTCGCCAATTAAAGGAATATGAGAAGAACTATCCTACACACGACTTGGAGTTGGCGGCCGTAGTCTTTGCATTGAAGCTATGGCGTCACTATTTGTATGGCGAGCGGTGCGAGGTCTATACGGATCACAAGAGCTTAAAGTACCTTTTCACTCATAAGGAGTTGAACTTGAGACAGCGCAGATGGTTGGAGCTACTCAAGGATTACGATTTGACTATTCTCTACCACCCGGGCAAGGCTAACGTGGTGGCGGATGCGCTAAGTCGGAAATCTACCGAGCACTTAGCGATGCATGTCGTTACTCAACCGCAGCTTGATCGAGCGATGAAGCGGTTGGAGTTGGAGGTAGTGACTCCCGATACGCCTATGCGACTGATGACTATGGTGGTGCAACCTACTCTTATGGATAGAATTAAAGAGAAGCAAGCTCTTGACTTAGAGTTGCAAAGGATTCGAGACAAAATGGTTGATGGTTGCACCGGTGACTTCCTAGTGGATGATCAGGGAGTGATGCGCTTTGGTGGACGGATTTGTGTGCCGGCGGATTTGGGACTTAGAGAGGACATCCTTCAGGAGGCACACAGGGCACCTTATGCTATTCATCCAGGAGGCACCAAAATGTACAAGGACTTGAGGTTACTTTATTGGTGGCCTGGGATGAAAAAGGATGTTGGCGAGTTTGTTGCTAGATGTCTAACTTGCCAACAAGTGAAAGCTGAGCATCGAGTTCCAGCGGGAAAACTTCGGAGTTTGCCTATTCCCGTGTGGAAGTAGGAGAAGATCACCATGGACGTCGTGACAGGATTGCCTCGCTGCAAAGCAGGGCATGATGCTATTTGGGTGATAGTGGATAGATTGACGAAGTCAGCGCACTTTATACCTAGCCATACTACTTGGGCTGGAGAGAAGCTCGCACAAGTGTACCTTGATGAGATTGTGCGACTTCATGGAGTACCTACATCGATCGTATCCGACGGTGGACACTCGCTTTGTGTCACACTTCCGGAGGAGTCTACGGGACGCCTTGGGTACTAGATTGGATTTCAAAGATCGTTTCCACCCCCAGAGTGACGGGCAAACGGAGCGCACTATACAGACTCTAGAGAACATGCTTCGAGCATGTGTGATTGACTTCCAGGGAGGATGGTCGCAGCATCTACCTATGGCGGAGTTTGCTTATAACAATAGTTATCAAGCAAGTATCAAGATGGCCCCGTTCGAGGCATTATATGGACGAAAGTGCAGATCGCCACTTCATTGGAGTGAAGTGGGCGAAAGATTGGCTTTAGGCCCTGAAGTGCTCCAGGAAGCAGAGGATAAAGTTCGAATCGCTCGGGAGCGACTACTGACGGCCCAGAGTAGGCAGAGGAGCTATGCAGATAAACGCCGACGAGACTTGGAGTTTCAGGTTGGAGATCATGTTTTCTTGAAAGTCTCGCCGTCAAAGGGAATTCGGAGATTTGGAATTCGAGGTAAGTTGAGTCCTCGATTTATTGGACCCTATGAGATCTTGGAACGTATAGGTCCGGTAGCGTATCGACTTGCTCTACCGCCGAACCTATCGGGCGTGCACAACGTCTTTCATGTATCGGTCCTTCGGAAATATATCCATGATCCGGCTCATGTATTGGAGGCTGTACCCATAGAGCTGCGGGAGGATTTGAGCTTCGAGGAGCAACCCATGAAGATCTTGGCTCGCGAGGTGAAGAAATTGCGGAATCGGGACATTCCGTACGTGAAGGTTCTTTGGAGCAACCATGAGGAGCGAGAGGCCACGTGGGAGCCTGAGAGCGCACTGCAGGAGCGCTATCCCCATCTCTTTCGGATGGAATCTTGAGGTACGAGTTCGCTTTAGAGTTTCGCAGACGAAACTCCTTTTTAGGAGGGGTGAATGTAACATACTGGACTTGCGCAAACTGCGGAGTTCGAGTAGTTGACTTTAGTTTGGAGCTTTTCCAGATTTTTCTGGAGGGTCGTTGACTGTGTTCCGACCTATGGCACGAGCACCGAGGTTAGTGGATGAATTCCAAGCACTAAAGTCCAAAAATTTGGATTTTAGGTTGCTCTCGGACACCACAGTACGACCTTGGTTGCTATACTGGCCCATTGTTGCTATACGACAGGTGGATTCTGTACCGGTATGGGACGGTCGAGCGGCCCAACCCGAGCCTCGGGTTTGCGCTACAGTGGTCTCGAGGTATGGGATGGCTTGTACAAACTGGATTTCGAGCAGTTTAAACTGTAGGGGTGTTTTAGCATTTTGTTGCTTCTAATATAGCACCCTTTGCCCCTAGGGCTTCTCCTTGTGCTGAGAACAAGAGAGAAGGAGGTAAGGAGCTTCTCTCTCTACTCCCTTGTGTTTTCTAGGGTTTAGGTTGGATTTTTAGAGGATTAAAACCCTCTCTTTTGCTCTTTTTGCTTGATAGAGCCTCTACCACCATTGTTGGAGCTTGGAGCTTGCCTTTTGGAGCTTTGTGGTGGATCAAGCTTCAAGCCTAGGGCTTTTTGAGCTTGGTGTTGAGCTTCTTAGAGGTATGTGAACGATTTCCTTCCTCTAGTTTCGAATTTTGTGGGTTTCTTTGAGATGAAACCCTAGAATGGGATTCTAGGGTTAGGATTTGGGGATTTTCGATTTAGGGCCTTTGGGACCTAATTGATGGGTTTAGAACTTTGATTTAGGTTGGATTAGAAGGACTCTAACTCCCAATTGGAGATCAAGAGCACTTCCTTCGCATTCGGTGAGTTTTCTCCAACCTTTTGTCGAAATCCTTAAAGTGTGAACTCAAGGTTTATTTTCTTAGCTTGTAACTCCTAGGGTGTGCTTTTTAGGACTCTAGGAGTGATTATCGAAGCTTCGTTAGCGGTTCGGAGCAACGCTTTTCGCACTTGGTGGGTTTGGCTTCATGAGCATAGGAGCAAATGGCTCCTAAGTGCTTATTCGGTTTGACTTAATTATTTTGAATGCATATTCTTGCTAAATAGATTTATTATGAATTTTGAACCACTTAAAATGCATGCCTCATGTATGACAAAATTTTCACTCTATATAGTAGAGCTTTCGGGGTTAAACAGCATGCATGTGAGGGTGGGATTTGTGGTCACCTGGGAGTGTGCCATTCATGTTTATGTAGCTTAATTAATGTAATTGAGAACATTAAACTTGTGTTGGAACTTAGAAAAGCTTAAGTGTCATCAAGCGGCACTTAACTTAGAAAACTATGAAACTGCAACATAGAGACTTGACGTAGGCCTTTTGACAGCTATTATTGCCATGTAGAGACATGATGACATAGAGATAGGCCTTTGGATACTTGTACATTCCATGTTAGAGACATGACGATTTGGGACTTATGACGAGTTTTGTGACTTTTGCCATTGTGCTCATTCGCACACGCTTGTGAGAGCTCTGGCACGAGTTGGCCAACGCGTTTCTTGTATTCGCCGTGCGGGATTGGGCGCCGAAGTGGATTGCCGTGGGACAGTCCCATTCCTAGGGTGGGAATGTTGACTACTACGGGGCCATTAGGCTCGGCATTTGGGCTAGGCAGCCTTCGGGTGGGCATCGGCCATATCGCCTTCGGGTTGACCTTATTGTACTTAAACTTAATGTAGTTTAAAGAAAACTGTGGACTTTGACTAGAATAGTAAACTTTAACACTTTACTATCACTTGTGGACATTATAGATCTTGATTAGAATAGTAAACTTAGTCTTTTACTATCAAGTTAGGAACTTCATGTTATTTATAACGCTTTCTATTCATGCTTAGAATAGCTTACTTATGCAAATTCGTGCTAAGTAGAGATATTGTGTTTAGTAGTTTACATGTTATTTATATGTCACTTATTATCGTTTATTATCGTTTATACTTACTTGCTTAGTTTTGGGCCTAGTGGAGCATGCAACTGAAGTCAGTAATTGCCCACTGGGAACTATTAATCAATAGTTCTCACGCCCTCTTTTTCTAATGTGTTTCAGAGCCTTCGGCACCGGCGGAGGCAAGGGATCGTGGAAAGGGAACCGCTAGCTAGTTATCGCAGCTTTCCACCTTGTAGGGGTTTTTCTCTCTTTTGTACTTTGGTGAGATTAAGAGAGTTTTGTATCCCTATGTAGAGACTACCATGTACTTGGTTATAGTGGTGTTTGGATTTCTTTTCGTTGTACTCTCTTTTATAGTTCATAGTGGATTTTGGTCCTTTCTTTTATCTACTTATTGTATGCTTATTTGTTTAGAATTCTAGTTGTTATACCGTCCGATACTTCTAGATTCTTTTTATTTTGTTGGTTATTTATCGTTTTTGTTAGACGCCTTGTATGTTGGTCGGCACGCGCGGTAAGCTCACTGGTCCCGGGCGTAAAAACGGCAATTCGGAAAGAATGCGAAAGGGCTAATATTTTATGCGCCGAAACTCGCGAATTCGAATGTTGAGGGACTTATGCGCATATTTAATTTACTGGCAGGGACTAGGGATTAAATAAAAGCATTTGGAGGGCTAAAATGCAATTATGCATTTGTGTATAGGATCATAAGTTAGGGTTTCTCTCATGAAACCCTAACCCTAGCCACCTCTTCACCTCCCAGCCACCCTAATCCCTCAGCCCCTTCCTCTGCCTCCTCGTGCGCACGCCCCCAGCCACCGGCAAGCAGCCCATGCCGCTGGAAAACCCCACAGCTCCATCCTCTTCCCCGCTCGGCCACAGCCTCCTCCACCTTGGCCGAGGGTCATCGAGAAAGCCCCAAGACCTCTGGATCCTCTTCCCTGGCAGAGAGGAGTCGCCGGCGCGCTCCCCCGGCCGGCCTTGGCGTCCCCGAGCGCTGCCGTCGCCGCCGTTGCTCCCTGCGGCCAACAGGAGTTACCTAGGCCGATCCTGGGTGATCTCGGTTTTAGCGCGCCACCGCCACCCTCCCGCGGTCGCGCCGCCTTCCTCCGGCGTCGGACATTCTGGCGTGCCTCCCCGGCGTCCCCACACACCGCCGGCCGTCGCTTCCTCTCGATCGCGCCGCCGCACCCGGCGCAGACCGAGGCCGACCCTCCTGCTCCGGCATCGCCGCCGCCTCCCGAGGGAGCATCGGCTTCCTCGGCCTCCGGTGCCGGACCGTCGCGCCGACGTCCTCCGGCCGCCGCCTTGCCGCCGGCGCCCTTGAACCCGAGAAGGAGTGGGCGGATTTGATTGCCGCCGCCGCGCCATCGGCCGCGCCCGTCGCCGCCGGCCAAGATCTTCTCGGACCTCCCGGACCGGCCGTTCGTCCTTGGTCGACCGCCGCCTCCGGCCGCGGCGACCAACCCTAGGTCCTCACTGCTTGGTATGCTTTATTTTTGTTCCAGCAGTTAATTCTAGGGTTCCGATCACCTATCCGGTGATCCGATGGGTCTTTTTGACGCCGAAAGATGAGCACGGTGATCGTGCGTTCGTACTGAACACGATGCTCATCTCCGTTAAGGCTAACGATCTACGGATTGGTAGATTAGTTGTACTTTACGCACTGTGCGCGCTGTTTACAGAACTTCGTGTCGCTCGTGCGAGTGCTACACGGACCGAAAGTGCTCCGAATGGTGAGCACGGTCTCCCGCACGTCGAAACCTTCGAGCGACTGTGATGGCTCAATTTATTGACCATCGGTTTGCGTGCATGGTCCATAAAAGCCCTAAAATTACATAAAATAATGTGTTTTTATGATTTGTTAGGGGCTTTTATGCAATTGTAATTTACGTAGCTGCTGTGGGCAGTGTGTACATGCTGTGGGTATCCCCTGGACTGATCGTCCAAGGTCCCAAGCCTTTATGGAAATCGAAAAGTGATTTCCGGAGCGTTTTTCGATAAAATCCGCCGACGGAAACGCATTTACGGTTCGGACTTCTTCCGATGACTCTTAGTGGTTATTTACGTTGTCGCTGAGCCTTGTTGGCTGGTCACCCGCGTCGTTTCGAAGGTCCGAAAACGACGGGTGAGCGACGTTGGAGTTCCGGTACAGTTTTAGGGACTTCCGGGTACTTCGGCAATCGGTTTTGGGAAACCGATTCCCGTGGGTTCGTTAGTGGGGTTTTGTGAGTAGTGGTACTTGTGTTTGTGGGTTAGATGCTAACCCGGTGGACCTTTTCGTAGGTCCAGTTGCTTCGTTTCCACAAATGGCGATCGGATCTATCGTACAGTGCTGGGTATCTCGACTCGTCGTTTGCTCGTTGGTGCACGCTGGTGACGTTCTTTCCACCTTTACTGCTTATCGTTTATCACAGATATATCTATTGAGCTTGCACCTTTGTGTTACAGTATTACTCTACTCATTGTTTCCATGTTTAGTACCATGTGTAGGAGTAGAGTAGATTACTTCTTGTCAGCCTATGACATCTGTGACCTGTTCGGTCAGTTTACTTCAGTATACTTAGTGACCTTGTTGTTCGGTTGACTGTTTGACGACCTATACTGTCAGTATGCCTGAGAGGCAGGATTGTCGGCTGGTTGCCGACGTTTGGCTATTGAGCATATCAGCATCGATCGCCCGAGACACACGCATTTTACGAACACCAGCGGTTTGGCCACCGCAAGAGGGTGTTCTTTTCCGTAAAAGTGGTTGGATGTGCCAACCCGTGAGCCCAGCGGTCAGTACTGGGTTATATGCAGCCTGTGGGCCCAGCGGTCAGTACTGGGTTGTACACAGGTAGAGTGGCAGTGGGCATAGGCCTGAGGTCTGCGGACCAATAGGGCAATTTCCAGATTGGGTGTATTTGTACTTTCGTACCGTTGATGCATACTTACAGTAGCTGTTGTTTCATATCTGTATATCTCTCTCGTTTACTTGTTTATCATAGCTACTGTACTACTACTATCATCTCCACTTGTGTTTATCTCCGCGAGGTATCCACTAAGAGGGGGAGACATGTTTACATGTTCTCACCCCCCCCCTTCTTTTTCAGGTGACGTTGCAGGCCATAGTAGGACAGCTGGTGAGGAACGAGTCTAGTTCGCGACATAGCTCCGTCCCTTTGTCGGTTATCCCTTTACCCTTCCTGTTTTATGACTTAGACTTATTTATGCTTCAGTTTAGTATTTGCTTTTGAATATGAGATGTTTTATAATGTAATAAAAGGCTTTGGGTTTTATGTGATAAAACGGTTTTCTACCCCTCGTGGTAGCGTGTTTTTAAAAGAAAAGGTTTCCGTGTGGGAAACAGTTTTCAAAGGCTTTCTTACGATGTTTATCAGTTTCTACATCTCTTTATTATGAACCTCCGGTGAATGGTTGAATGAATAATTATAACTGTTAATTGTTATATGTTCATTTTGTCGTGGTTGTTTCCTGGTAGTTTACTACACTCTGTACATGTGCGACGCCGTGCAAATACAGGGGAGACTCTGTCCGTGTGTACAGTGGACTCCCTATATTTGTGGCGGATCTGGCATACCTTGGGGTCAGGTTTTCAAAAAAAAAAAATTTCGCTGTATTTTTCACTTTATTAATAACCCCGGGGCGTGACACATTCTATACTTGGGACTTGGTTGGTCAGTTGCATTCTATATGGTGACCTAGTTGGTCTTTCTGGTTACATGATCACACATATGGTCGATGGGCCCTGGGGGGCAGGATTGTCGGCTGGTTACCGATGGATGATCATTGAGCATATCTGCATTGATCGCTCGATACTCGTCGCATTTCACGAACACCAGCGGTTTGACCACCGCAAGAGGGTGTTCTTTTTCGGAAAAGTGGTTGCAGGATGTCAACCCGCGAGCCTTGAAAGTGGTATATGCACTACAACAAAACTAGGTTATAGGGACACTTTCTTGGGACACTTTAGTATAAGTGTAGCGAAAAAAATTGGTTTTATTCGAATCCCACTTCTCCCCTCAGCAAACCCGTCGAAACCCTAACCCTCACCCTAACCCTAACACGAACCAAACCCGATGCTATTCCACCACACCTTCCCCTGCGTCGACCACACACGAGCGCCACCACCCTCAACCCCATCTCTCCCTCACCTCCTCCTCTCCGAGCTCAAGCTCTCCCCATCTCCTTCACCTCTACTCATCCTCTCCTCCCTCATCCTCCGCGTTCTCTCCAAGCTCCGAACCCATCCCCAAATCGCCTTCATTATCGCTCCTAACCTTCTCGGCCTCGCAATGAGGATCCTCGACCCGGCGATCCGATCCGAGCCCTTGGCAGTGCGGCTTCTCGATTCGATGCTTTGATCCATTGGTAAGAGCTGTCAATCTCAAATTCTACAGCAGGGAATGAAGAATCACTCAACTGTGAGCTCGAGCCGCTTCAAGAGATTGGGATTTTCGGCGATTTCGCACTCAATCGCCTTCTCCGGGAGATTTCTCACTTGGATCTACACAGAGATTGATCTTCTTCAAACGACGTTGGATCTACACACGATTCCACGATCGGGAGAGGTGACCTATTGATTTTTCTTTCATTTTTGGCTTTGATCTCGCAGTGTTAGTGCAATTTGATCTCGAATAGCTTCTCAATTAAGTCGAAGTTTTCGTAATTGAGGGTTTCAGGAGTTAATTTTTTTATTCGCTTGCAATTTGTGGGAGATATTATCCAGTTTTTTGACAATGTTCGATCATCTACATGCTCATCTCTTTTAAATTTGTTTCGAAACCGAAATTTAGGCCTCTTTTGTGCTTCATTAACATTGATTGATTAAGCTGTGCGAGATTATTTAGGTTTCAAGAACGTTTTTACTTGTGAATCTTTAAACATGACACCTAAGGAATTATTTGGTACTATATTTGAGATCAAGCCCTATGCCACTTGCACTAGGGAGGGTTGGTGGTTGAATGGATCTTTATATACAGCGTGCAAATCTTTTCTTTTGATGGATCGAGAAACTAGTTCTTGTTACAAGCTATTTTTGAACCAGATAAGGCATTAGAGTTAATTTTCCATGTTTTGCTAATATTTAATCATTACCCGCTCTCTGGCATTCTGTTTATACATGCTTGATTTGGGTTTTGCGAGATCTTACCATTACTTGGTTTTTGGTTTGCATAGATATTTGTTATTTGACTGCACTGTTGTAACTACAACTTGAAATGATCTATAACATCCACATCTAATTGTGCTGTTTAAGTTTAACATTTTGTAGTTAGGTCCTGTCAAAATAGGAGAAATTGCAGTTCTTTGGCATCAGGTTTTTAGAATGTTGGTTGTCACAAGTTGTGAACAATAACAGTTCATTATTAGATATGTCAATTGAAAGATATATGCTATGTGAAATTGGTAATGCTCTTTCTTGTTACTTGTGAGTGTATATGTCTGTTCGTTCACTTGAGTAACAAATTGGGATGATGTTCAATTATGTCTTGTTAAACCATATTGCTAAAGGTCAAGATACACACCATTGTTTCTCTCCGAGATTGTCATACGTCTTGGGCTCTTTATTAATCTACCTATTCTCTTTCTCTATTCTTTTTAAGAATTTTCAGATGTTTCTCCGACTATGTTTGATTGCTCATCGTGCATCTATAGTGTACTTGATCGGTGAAATGCAGAATATTTTTGCTCCCTGTTGTCTCTTTTCAGGCTTTTGTACTTGAATATCATACTTTGTTCTTCTGCTGATTTTTCTATTTGTTTTCAAGCTAATTCAATCTTTTTTGAAATTGCCATCAAGATTTGACCTTTTTTTTCCATTTTAAAATCTCAACTTGACGTTTGTTTCTGCAGCTACATTTGATCGCTCTGGGCGTTATGTCATCACTGGGTCAGATGATCGCCTTGTAAAGATCTGGTCAATGGAGACTGCCTTTTGCCTAGGCAGTTGCCGAGGACATGAAGTGAGTCTGTTCTGTTTCTTTGCACTTTGAACTGCGAACTATGATCTCTCCCCTTCCATGATTGAATTTGTGTATCTGCTTTGCTTTTGTGAAGGGTGACATCACTGACTTGGCTGTGAGTTTCAATAATTCTTTGGTGGCTTCTTCTTCGAATGACTTCATCATTAGAGTGGTAATTTCTTGTCTTTAGTTGTCTTCCTATGAATTGATCACTGTATCTTGTTCCTCTTTTTCTTCTTCTTCACATCATCGTTGGATTGATGCAGTGGCGTATACCTGATGGGCTGCCGATTTAAGTTTTGAAGGGGCATGCTGCAGCTGTAACTGCTATTGCATTTAGTCCAAGGCCAAATGCTGTTTACCATCTGCTATCGTGAGTTCAATTTTTTGACTGCATCATTTGGCTATGCGCCAATAGCCAATCATCTTGGGGATATCTAGAAATAGGAAAATTTTGTCACTTTACTTCTTTCTCATACCTATCTTAATACGTCATTAATAAGGATCAGCTACCTTATTTGTCTGCAGGGTAGGGCAAAAATAATTTGCATAAGATCCATCAAACCAGCTTTGCATCAAAGTTTTGCTGGATATGGTTTAGGTTTCCTTATCTGTAATCAAATCAGTATTTCTATCCACTCCCTGATATACTTTTTGGGATAGGATCATAGGAATATTGGTTCGAGTTGTCCATCTGATATATTCCTTAGCTGTTATTATTACATCTCTGCTAGTTTTCATTTGAGCAGAGACAAGGATCTTTTGCTCACATAAACTCTGGAGCATGTCTTTCTTCTTCATCTTTATCCATGTACATAATGACAGACACTTGTCTCATTTAGTTGCTTTCCTTTTGTTTTCTGAGCAGGTCCTCTGATGATGGGACATGCCGCATTTGGGATGCTAGGTAGTCTAAACCCAGTCTGCAAGTATATAGTCCAAAGCCTTTAGATACTTCAGCTGGTTAGTTCAATATTACTCGGTTATTTCTTTTCAATAGAGGTTTCAGTCAATGTGACCCTATTCTGAAAATCATGAGATGATGCCAGGAAAGAACAATGATCCTTCTCCCAGTGCTGTGCAACAAAATCACCAAATCTTATGTTGTGCATTCAACGCTAATGGAACCGTATTTGTGACTGGTAGTTCAGATACATATGCAAGGGTAATGTGTTATATAATTTCTTATTCTAGAAAAGAAGTTGATTGTACTTTTACTCTCTAGTCATTTTGAAAATTATGAGGCAGTCAGGTTTAATTTAAATTACCAATTGCAGGTCTGGAATGCTTTTAAGATCAATCCTGATGAATCTGATCAAAGGCATCATGAGATGGATCCGTTATCTGGCCATGAAAATGATGTCAACTATGTCCAATTTAGGTTTGCTGGCCATGAATATGATGTCAATTATGTCCACAATATATATATATATATATATATATATATATATATATATATATATATATATATATATATATATATATATATATATATATATATATATATATATATATATATATATATATATATTACGCACTTTGATCATTTTGTTTTCTCTTGAATTAGTGGCTGTGCTGTGGCACCTAGATCTTCTACAGCTGAAACACTGAAGGAAGATAGTCTTTGGAGTGGATTAAAATGTCTTCATACACTTTTTTGGTTTTGTTATCATGTAATTTTTAATTTTTTGTAATTTTTTTTCGTATAACATTTGAGTGGATATTGTTGTTGTGATGTGTGGATATTGATTTTTAGTTTTATCATTTCAATAAGACTTTAAAATAATTTTGTTGATTGTGTTTTCTCGGTCTCATCGATTTAATGTAAATTCGATTAGCTTAACTAAAGTTTAATATTGGATGTTTAAATAAAATATTATATTTAGAATGATAATGGGACACTTATAAAGTGTCACTATGTAAAAAATATGTTACTTTTTTTTTTTCAAATTAGGGACACTAATATGTGTCACTAAAAGCAAAAAAAAGTGTTGCTAAATTGCAGCACTTATTTTGGAATATACCGACACTTTTATTATGTGTCGCTATAGACCCTAGGGACTGCACATATAGCGACACTATTTTTAGTGTCGGTATTTTTACCAGCAACACTTTTTTTAGGTTTCAGGGACACTTAAAAGTGTTGCTATAGCTTAGTTTTGTTGTAGTGATGCATGGTAGAGTAGCAGGGGCATTGGCTTGAGGTCTGCGGTATAGACCAAGAGAGCATTGGATCTGATTGGGTACTCTTGAGCTTATAGTCTTATTGACGCATACATACAGTAGCTGTTTGTTCATATAAATATACCTCTCTTTACTCGGTTATAGTTAGCTACTGTACTACTATCAGCTTTACTTTGTTTATCTCCGTGACTAGTGAGTACCCCTCGCCCACGTCAGTTTGGGGTACCCACTGAGAGGGGAGACATGTTTACATGTTCTCACGCCCCGCCTTCTTTTTCAGGTGAGACTGCTGGTCCCAGTGGGACAGCTGGAGAGGAGCGTACCTAGCACACGTTCTAACTCTCGACCCGCGGTTTGCATATTTCCTTGTTTGCTCAGTTCGTTTATTTAAATATATAACTTAGACTTAATTATGGTTCATGTTCTCTATTTATGTTTGGAATATTAAATTATCATGTGGTTTTGGATTTGGATTTAATAATGGTTTTGGATTCATGATATAAAATGGTTTTCTACCCCTCGTGGTAGCATTTTAAAAAAAATGGTTTTCGGGTGGGAAACAGTTTTTTTAAAAAAGGTTTCTCGTGGGTTTTAAACTTAGTATTTCAAAACCAGTTTCCGAGTAGGAAACATTTCAAAAGATAGATCATAGTTTTATAAAATGAATATTGTGGAGGAACCTGTGGTGAATGGTGTGAATATGTGTATGTGGATCAGATTGATTGTTTATACACTTGCTTGTGGTTGTATGGCTGTTTGTACTCCTTGTACTTGTGCGACGCTATGCAAATATAGGGAAGACTTTGTCCATATGAACAGTGGTTTCTCTGTATTTGTGGCGGATCTAGCATGTCCTTGGGGGTCAGGTTTTCAAAAAAAAAAATCTATTGATTTTTCCGCTATTTTCTACTCTAAAACTAGGGGTGGAACTGGGCCCGGGCCCAGGCCTAAACAAGGCCCGGCCCGATGGGCCATGTTTGGGCCGGGCTTTGGGTATGGAAAATATAACTTTGGGTTCGGGGCGGGTTTAAAAATTTAAGCCTGAAAAAATTTTGGGCCTATTTGGGCATGTCCAAGCCCGGCCCGAGCCCGACCCGAATGCCCGAAATATTAATTATCAATATAAAATATTTAATTATATATATATATATATATATATATATATATATATATATATATATATATATATATATATATATATATATATATATAACTAAATATGCTATTAATAAGACTAAAGTTACATTTTTATTGTTAGATTAAGAGATGCGGTTAGGATGATGTGGGCCCCTAAGTGGTTAAGTGGGTGGTTGGTTGAATAGTATGATCTAACGGGTGAAAATCATCAAAGGGGTGGATCTAACGGTGGAAAACTTGGTAGCACGGAGTGGAAAACTTGGTAGCACGGAGTGGAAAACTTGGTAGCACGGAGACCTCCGTGCTTTTGATAGATAGTAGGACTCTCTCTCTCTCTCTATATATATATATATATATATATATATATATATAAAGAAGTATATCATATATAGTATATGTTGTTAATTTGTTATTAATGATATATATTTATATATATGAAGATATATTATATATTCACAAAATATTTAGTTCCATATTAGAATATATTAAATAGTATTATTATATATAGTTAGTTAATTCTATGTACATAATTAGACTTTCTATCATCTATGTACATAATTTAAGGATAATTTTAAAATTTTAAAATATCATAATAAAATCTTTTTATTTTAATTTTATACAATAAAAATATGTATGTATTATATGATAAATAAATTCATAAAATGGGCCTCCACAAAGCCCGATGGGTATTGGTAATGGGCTTGGGCTCGGGCCGAGCTTTAATTTTATTAAAAAATAGGTAAAAGCCCGACCCGAAGCCCAATATTTTCTTTTGGGCCGGGCTTGGGCATAGTATTACCCGACCCAAACACGGCCCAGTTCCACCCCTATCTAAAACTGACCCGGGGCGTGACAAATCTGTTAGAAAAAAATATTTTGAAAGTAAATAAACAATAAAATCTGTTATCTTAAGAAGAAAAGATATTTTAAAATTTGGAAATATATATAGAAAAGAATTTTTTATAGAATTTTCAAAATATCTAAAAAAATATTTTAAAACTAAATAGGAAAATATCTTTCATTGGATTTTCACACACATAATCTGTTATAAAAAAATTACTATTGAAATTTCAAATAAAAAAATAAAATATGTTGTCTTAAAACGAAAAGATATTTTTAAATTCAAAAAAATCTTTTATAGGATAAAATATATTTTTTAGAATTTTCGTACCAATAATCTGTTATAAAGAAATTACGTATTCATTACTGTTTCTATTTCTATTCTTATTCTTATATTTAAAATTTTACGTAGAGAAAAATAAGCACTAATAAAATGGGCGCTAATTTTTCTGCCGAAAAATGGATCTGTCGATAGACTCAAATTTGAATATATGTGCTTTTATATACAGTATATATATATATATAGAACTAGGCTAGAATGCTATTAATAGCACCAAGTCAGTAGTACTATTAAGTTTTCGGCTCTTTGATGATGTGATGTACGGTTAGAAAGATAGTGGTCTCTTAGGGTTAAGTAGGTGATTGGTTTAATAATATGATCTAATTGATGAAAATGGTGAGAGTGGTTGATCTAACAATAGAAAATTTGAAAGCACTAAGTGCTTTGTGCTATCAATAGCATTGTAACTCTCTCTCTTTCTCTCTCTCTCTCTCTCTTTATATTAACTTATGTTTACGGGTATCTGCAATACTTGTTGCTACTTCCCTTCGCCCCGCCACCTTCAGCTATGCACAAGAAGAGCCTCTCATAAGCGGAAGCCATCTTTGTAGCAGTGAACAAATTAACTGCTCTATTCCTGGCATTCCCACCTTTCTCCTTTAAGACTACCCTCCCATCCTTCCAAATTCTCAACAAACTCTGCTTCAGCGAATCGACCGTCGGATGAAATGTGTACCCGAGCTCCGGGCCGACGATCAGCGACCTGGTGATGCTCGCGAACCACGTGGCGGCGACCGGCGCGCCGGACATCATCGCCTCGATAATCGTGTGGTCCAGCCCCTGGGCTCTGAGGGTGGGGTTCAAGAACACGTCAAGGGAGTTGTAGAAGCTCGCCAATCGGGCCTGATCCAAGGGACCGAGAATGAGCATGTTAGGGCCCAGCTCCTTGTATCGGTTACCCCACGGCCCATCTCCTGCTACTAAGATGACTGTGCTTCTGTAAAAGCTCTCGTTCTCCTCAAAAACCTGCTTTAGTGCCTCGAACATCAAAGGGTGGCCTTTGTCTTTAACCAATCTCCCCGCCATACCTATCAATCAATATGGACAAGTTAAGTAATTGTGATCGAATTTTTTTTGAAAAAAAAAAAAACTCTGAAGTTCAAAAAAAAAAAAAAAAAAAAAAAAAAGATTCGAAGGAAATATGAGTTCTTGATTGATAAAATATAGCACAACAAAGTTATATATTAAAAAATTTATAAAATCATTCTGTACTAGTTTCAATAATTTTAAGAGAAGAACAGGAAATAATTTATGAATAAATAATTTAATAATAAATAATTAATATACAAAATTTTTCAAATAGTTTATTAATTCATATGTTATACATTGTTCTCTCAATGATCTTTTTTTAAAATCAAAATTGCAACAAAATTTATGAAGTATTGATGATTTTTCAAAGAGTAAAAAAGTGTGAACATCTGCTCCCTACTATATAGACACCCTTTTATATAGCAGCTAATTAGCTTGATTTAATAAGTCAAAATTAGATATATTAGGGATTTATCAGATTTAATGTTCCAATAATTGTGGAGTCCTAATCACATTTAGCAGGTGGAAATGTTATTTTCGTAACGATTAACATTCGATAGCTAAATTACTCGTTATTATAGCAAAATCTCTTATTAGAATAACTCGATTAAAAATGTTTCTTTAATATAATTAAAATTTAGGGAATGTAAAAAACAAAAGAGCAAAATTAAGTGAGTTAGTGGTTGAATATTATAATATAATGGATGAAATATAGTCAAAGAGTTAAATCTAATGGCAAAAATTCGGTAAAGCACAAAACACTTGATATTATCGTTAAAATCCCATCCAAACTATATATATATAGAGTCCGGCTGGTATACTATCGATAGCACAAATAATTTGGTACTATCAAGTTTTCCACCGTTAGATTTAATCATTTGATTATTTTTATCCGTTAGATTATACTATTCAACCAACCACTCACTCAACACTATAAAGCCCACATCATCCTAACCACACATTTCTCAATCCAAGGATTAAAAAACTAATAGCACTAATAACTTGGTGTTATTGATAGCATTCCAGCCTATATATATATATATATATATATAGTCCGGCTATGGTGCTTCTAAAAGCACCAAGCACTTCGTGCTTGTAAATTTTTTACCGTTAGATCTAGGACTTTGATCATTTTCATCCGTTAGATTATACTATTCAACCAACCACCCACTTAACCCAAGGGGGTCCACATCATCCTAACCGCACATCTATTAATCCAAGGACTAAAAACATACAAGCACCAATGACTTGGTACTTTTAAAAGCATAGGAGCTCAATTATATATATATATATATATATATATATATATATATATATATATATATATATATATATATATATATATATATATATGTAGTCCTACATGCTATCAATAGCACGAAGACTCCTGCTACCAAGTTTTCCGCCGTTAGATCTACCCCTTTGATTATTTTCACCCGTTAGATAATACTATTCAACCAACCACCCACTTAACCCTAGGGGGCCCACATCATCCTAACCGCACATCTCTCAATCCAACGGTCAAAAACTTGATAACACCAATGACTTAGTGCTATTAATATATAGCATAGTAGCCTAGTTCTCTCTCTCTCTCTCTCTCTCTCTCTCTCTCTCTCTATATATATATATATATATATATATATATATAGCTAGGCACCTATGCTTTCGAAAGTACGGTAGCCTCCATGCTTGTAAGTTGTTTTCGATGATGGGACATCCGATTCGGCGATCGGTTCGTTAAACTTGATCTACGCTATTGGAACTATCTAGAAATCAAATTTCATAATTTTTTGACTTTGTTTGTCTAGTGAACGAGTAGCCTCAAAATTAAAAATAAAAATTTCATAAAAAATAGTGATAAAGGACTCAAATTTCAAATCGGAAGTATTGATTTTTCTATTGATGTTTAGTAGAATTTTCTATTAAACTTTCATGTAATTTGGATACTTCTACACCGTTGAACTTAAAAATGTGCCACATCTAGTTAAAATAGTCATTTTTGAGACCTTTTGATCGCTTGGTAAATGATGTCAAAGAATTATGAAATTTGGTTTCTAAATAGTTTTAATAGGGTAGATTATTCCTAACGGAGCCGATCGTCGAATCGGATGTCCAATCATCGAAAACCGTTCGAAATACGGAAGATTTACTATATATATATATATATATATATATATATATATATATATATATATATATATATATATATATATATATATATATATATATATATATATATATATATATATATATATGGTAGGTCTTGTGTGTGCTATTAGGAGCCCTCCTCCGTGCTCCTAAGCTATTTTCGATGATGGAGCTTCCGAATCGGCGATCGGCTCCGTTGGACTTGATCTAGCGTATTTGAAGTTTCTAGAAATTAATTTTTGCGATTTTTTGATATCATTTACCTAGTGATCAAAAGGATTCAAATCAATAATTTTTAATGGTTGATATCTCATTGCTTTTCAAGTTTAACTGTGGAAGCATTCAAATCGATGAAATTTTGATATAAAATTCTTTATACTATCTACAACAAGATCAATATTTCTAATCGAAAATTTTAGTGCTAAATCACCACTTTTTATAGAATTTTTATTTTCAAAGTTAAAAATTATTGATTTTGAATCCTTTCGATTGCTAGATAAATGATATTGAAAAATCATAAAAATTATTTTCTAGAAATTGCAATTCGCTAGATCATGTCTAATCTGAACCGATCGTCGATCTCTAAGCTCCATCATCGAATCATCAGAGCACTGAGGTTCTCGTGCTCCTAATAAAGACACAAGACCTACTATATATATATATATATATATATATATGTAGCCTGACCGGCTACTATTAGTAGAGAAATTCCATTGTTGCTACCAATTTTTTAACCTTTGGATCAGCTCTTATCATTATTTCTAATCATTGGATTAAATACTATAACCCATTGAGGACCACTTAACCCTAGGGGGACCACTCAACGCTAACTACCTAATATCATCCTGACCCTACAAATTTTCATCCGAGGATTAAAAATTTGGTAGTAAAAATGGCGTTTTACTACTAATAGTATTACAGCCTAATTCTATATATATATATATATATATATATATATATATATATATATATATATATATAGGCCCCTAGGGTTGAGTGGGTGGTTGGTTGAATAGTATAATCTAACGGATAAAAATGATTAAAGGGTGGATCAAATGGCCAAAAAACTTATGAGTACAAGAGCCTCTATACTCATAAAAGTATAGTAGGACCCTATATATATATATATATATATATATATATATATATATATATATATATATAGGGTCCTATTATTATATTATTATGAGTACGATCGCCTTCGTACTCATAAGTTGTTTTTTATGATAGAGCTTCTGAATCGACGATCCACACCGTTAAACGTTATTTACAGCATTTAAAACTTCTAGAAATAAAATTTTATAATTTTTCGACATCATTTACCTTACGATCAAGAGGTCACAAATTTGACAATTTTTAACGGCCGGTATGGGATACTTGCTAGTTTAACGGTGTAAAAGAATCGAAATTTGTTGAATTTTTGATAGAAAATTCTATTCACTACATAGATAAAGATCAATAACTCCGATCTTGAATTGAAGGATCCTATCATTATTTTTTAAGGACGTTGTTCGATTTTGACCGTTCATTTTATGCTCACTTGATGGACTTTATTATGATTTCGAAAATTTACGAAATTTATTTTCTAAAAGTTTCAAATACTCTAGATCATATTTAACGGAGCGGATCGTCGATTCGGAAGCTCCATCATCGAAAACAACTTATGAGTAGTAGGGCTCCACTACTCATAATAGTAGTAGGGCTCCACTATATATATATAGTACGTTTCCTGTGCTTTCGAAAGTACGGAGATCTCCGTGCTTGTAAGTTGTTTTTGATGATAGGACATCCGACTCGACGATCGGCTCCGTTAAGTATAATCTACCTTATTAGAACTATCTAGAAACTAAATTTTATAATTTTTTGACATCATTTATCAAGCGATCAGAAGGTCTGAAAAATTACTATTTTAACTACCGATGTGGCATATTTTTAAGTTCAACGGTGTAGAAGTATCCAATTTATATAAAAATTTAATAGAAAATCTACTTAACATCAATAGCAAGTTTAATACTTTCGATTTGAAATTTGAGTCCATTATCACTGTTTTTTATGAGATTTTCTTTTTCAGCCGTTTATTTTGAGGTTACTCTTTCACTAGATAAATGAAGTCAAAAAATTATAAAATTTAGTTTCTAAATAGTTCCAATAGCGTAGATCAAGTTTAACGGAACCGATCGCCAAATCGGATGTACCATCATCGAAAACAACTTGCAAGCACGGATACCTCTGTGCTTTCGAAAGCATCTCTCTCTCTGTGACACCCCAATAGTCCTACATCGGATGAAAAAGCGATTGTCATTGGGTTTTATAATAGACTCAGACACTAGTAATAATAACTGGCTTAAGCATTTTGGGCGATGGTTGGGCCCAACGAGTTATTGTTGCTAGTGGGTCGTTACATTTGGTATCGAGCTGCTCACCACTGATACGTGTGGCGTAGTTTGAACTAGGGTCTGGATGACGGGCTAGCGAGATGAGTCTCACATAGCCTGGTGATCTTGGGCTGTGTGTGTGATTGGACTGACGAGGACGTCAGGGCCTTAACGGGGGGAGTTTGTGACACCCCAATAGTCCTACATCGGATGAAAAAGCGATTGTCATTGGGTTTTATAATAGACTCAGACACTAGTAATAATAACTAGGCTTATGCATTTTGGGCCGGTGGTTGGGCCCAACGAGTTATTGTTGCTAGTGGGCTGGGTCGTTACACTCTCTCTCTCTCTCTCTCTCTCTCTCTCTCTCTCTCTATATATATATATATATATATATATATATATATATATATAACTAGACTACTATGCTATTAATAACACCAAGTCATTGATGCTACCAAATTTTTAGCCATTGAATTAAGAGATGTGTTGTTAGGATGATGTGCGCCCCTACGGTTAAGTGGCTGGTTGGTTGAATAGTATGATATAACGGATGAAAATGATCAAAATGGTAGATCATACAAAAAAAAACTTGATAGCGCCAAGTGCTTCGTACTATATAAATAGCATATAGGACCCTATATATATATATATATATATATATATCGGTCCGCTACTATAGTATTATGAGTACGATTGCCCTCCTACTCATAAGTCGTTTTTGATGATAGAGCTTCCGAATCGACGATCCATATCGTTAAACGTTATTTACAGTATTTAAAACTTCTAGAAATCAAATTTTATAATTTTTCGACATCATTTACCTTAAGATCAAGAGGTCACAAATTTGATAATTTTTAACGACCAAGATGGGATACATGCTAGTTTAACGATAAAAGAATCTAATATCTTAAATTTTTGATAGAAAATTCTATTCACTACATAGATAAAGATCAATAACTCCGATCTTGAATTGAAAGATCCTATCATCCTTTTTTAGGACGTCATTCGATTTTGACTGCTCACTTTATGCCCACTTGATGGACTTTATTATGATTTCGAAAATTTACGAAATTTATTATCTAGAAGTTGCAAATAATGTAGATCATATTTAACTGAGTGGATTGTCAATTTGGCAGCTCCATCATCGAAATGAGTAGTAGGGGCCCAATACCCATAATAGAATAGTAGCCATGGGCTATATATATATATATATATATATATATATATATATATATATATATATATATATATATATATATATATATATAGAGTTGAGCTAGAATACTCTCAAAAGCACCAAAGGCTTAGTGCTTTTGAGTTTTTAGCCATTGGTTGGAGAGATGAAGGGTTGAGATGATAGTGGTAGGTGGTAAAAAATGGTGGTAGGTGAAATATTAATTGATCCAAGGGGTATTAGTAAACAAAAAGTAGATCCAAGTGCTATAAACTCAAAAGCACCAAGGGGTTGGTGCTTTTGAGAGTATTCTAGCTCAACTCTATATATATATATATATCTTATTGATAGTATATGAATAGGATTGACCATTACTTTTTCCACCATTGAATTATTACTGTTCCACGTACCACCACTAAACCCTAGACATCAATAGTTGAAAAATAGATAGCAAATATTATTTTTATACTATCAATAGTATTCTAACTAAGTCTCTCTCTCCATATATATATATATATATATATATAGAGTCCCTACTATACTTTTATAAGTATAGAGGCTCTTGTACTCATAAGTTTTTAGCCGTTTGATTTACTCTTTAATCATTTTTATCCGTTAGATTATACTATTCAACCAACCACCCACTCAACCCTAGCGAGCCCACTATCAACCTAACCGTAATCACTGTCATCCTAGCCGCACGTTTTTTCATCCGAACTAAAAAGTTATGAGTACAAATGGCTCTATACTCATAGAGTATAGTAGCCCTAGATATATATATATATATATATATATATATATATATATATATATATATATATATAGAGAGAGAGAGAGAGAGAGAGAGAGAGAGAGAACTAGGCTACTATGCTATTAATAGTACCAAGTCATTGGTGCTACAAAGTTTTTGGCCATTGGATTAAGAGATGTGTGGTTAGGATGATGTGGGCCCCCAAGGGTTAAGTGGTTGGTTGGTTGAATAGTATGATCTAACGGGTGAAAATGATCAAAACGGTAGATCTAATGGCGTAAAAACTTAGTAGCACCAAGTGCTTCGTGCTATTGATAGCAATGATTTCTCTCTCTCTATATATATATATATATAGAGAGAAAGAGAGAGAGAGAGAGAGAGAGAGAGAGAGAGAGAGAGAGAGAGAGTAGGCCTTGTGTGCTATTACGAGCACGGAGGCCTCCGTGCTCCTATGTCGTTTTCGATGATGGAGCTTCCAAATCGACGATCGGTTCCGTTAGACTTAGATTTAGCGTATTTAAAGTTTCTAGAAATTAATTTTTGTGATTTTTCGATATCATTTAGCTAGCGATCGAAAGGATTCAAAATCAATAATTTTTAACGGCTGAAAATAGAAATCCTACAAAAAAGTGGTGATATAGCACTGAAATTTTCGATCAGAAATATTGATCTTGTTGTAGATAGTGTAAAGAATTTTGTATCAAAATTTTACCTTATTTGAATACTTCTACACCGTTAAACTTGAAAACGGCAGATATCAACCATTAAAAATTATTAATTTTTAATTCTTTTGATCACCAGGTAAATGATATCAAAAAATCTAAAAAATTATTTCTAGAAACTTCAAATATGCTAGATCAAGTCTAACGGAACCGATCGCCGATTCGGAGGCTCTATCATCGAAAATAGTTTAGGAGCACGGAGGCCTCCGTGCTTCTAATAGCACACAAGACCTACTATATATATATATATATATATATATATATATATAGAGAGAGAGAGAGAGAGAGAGAGAGAGAGAGAGAGAGAGTCCCGCTACTATCCTTTTAATAGGATTGGAGCACTTGTCTTATCAGTTTTTTAGTCTTTTGATCAATTCTTTTCATCATCTCAAATCATTGGATTAAATACTATAACCCAGTGGGGACCACTCAACCCTAGGGGGACCATTCAATTCTAACCGACTAATATTATCCTAACCCTACAATTTCTCATCCAAGGGTTAAAAACTTGATAGGACAAGTGCTCCTATATCCTATTAATATAATAATGTACTAGTATATATATATATATATATATATATATATATATATATATATATATATAGAGTAGGGCTACTATACGATTATATATAGAGTAGGACTACTATACATATATATATATAGAGTCCGGCTTAGAGACTCTTGTACTCATAACTTTTTGGCCATTTGATCCACCCTTTAATCATTTTTACCCGTTAGATTATACTATTCAACCAACCACCTACTCAACCCTGTGGGCCCACTATCAATCTAACCGTAATCACTCTCATCCTAGCCTCACATTTTTTCATCTCAACGACCAAAAAGTTATGAGTACGACGGCTCCAATACTCATAATAGTATAGTAACGTGGCCTATATATATATATATATATATATATATATATATATATATATATATATATATATATATATATATATATATATATATATTGATCATAAGTTCGGGTATGCATTCTGAAAGACGGAGTCGCCTCCGCGCTTTCAAGTTGTTTTTCGATAACATTCTCAATCAAAGATCACCATGGACTTGATCTAGAATATTTGACATATCTAGAAAATAATTTTAACAATATTTCGATATCATTTGCCTAGTAACCAAGTGGCTCAAAATCAACTAAATAAAAATAAAAATCTTACAAAATATGATGATATGACATTAAAATTTTAGATCAAAATTATTGATCTTGTTTTATATGATATAAAGATTTTTTTATCAAAATTTCATATGATTTGGATATTTCTACACCGTGAAACTTGCAAACGGCTCACCACGGTCATTAAAATTATTAATTTTGAGCCCTTCGATCACTAGGTAAATGATATTGAAAAATTATAAAATTTATTTGCTATGTACTTTAAATACTCTAGATCAACTCTAACGAAGTCGATCACACCCGAAAGTCCGAACTGGAAACAACTTCGTCGATTGATGGGCAGCAACAAGCTTCAGCTAATAGTGTTCCAAGAAAACATCTTATACATCGATATAGTGATATATATATATATATATATATATATAAAGAGTGCCATCGTACTCTTATGAATACGATCGCCTTCGTACTCATAAGTAATTTTTTATGATAGAGCTTCTGAATTGACGATCCATACTGTTAAACATTATCTAGAGCATTTAAAACATCTAAAAATTAAGTTTTATAATTTTTCAATATCATTTACTATGGAATCAAAAGCTCACAAAATTGACAATTTTTATCGGTCGGTATGAGATATTTGCTAATTTAACGGTGTAAAAGAATCAGAATAGGTTGATTTGTTTATAGAAAATTCTATTCACTATCTTAAATTGAAGGATGCGATCATCTATTTTTAGGATATCGTTCGATTTTGACCGTTTATATTATACCCGCTTGATGTACTTTATAATGATTTAGAAAAATTACAAAAATTATTTTCTAGAAGTTTCAAATAATCTAAATCGTATTTAACTGTGGATCGTCGATTCGAAAATCTCAACATCGAAACAACTTATGAGTACAAAGGACTCTATACTCATAAGAGTATAGTATGTATATATATATATATATATATATATATACATATATATATATATATATATATATATACATATATGAGGAGCTAGAATACTTTTACAAGTATCACCACATTGGTGCTTTTAGGTTTTTATCCCTTGGATCTACTTTTTTATTACTAATAGCCATTGGATCAAACACTATTTCACCTACCACCACCTACCACCACCTACCACAATCATCTCAACCCTACAAAACTCCATCCAAAGGCTAAAAACACTAAAACACCAACCATCTAATACTTTTAGATGTATTCTAGCTCAACTCTACATATATATATATATATATATATATATATATATATATATATATATATATATATATATATATATATATACTACTATGCTATTGATAGCACCAAGTCATTGGTGCTATCAAGTTTTTGACCGTTGGATTGAGAGATGTGCGGTTAGGATGATGTGGGCCCCGTATGGTTAAGTGGGTGGTTGGTTGAATAGTATGATCTAACGGTGAAAATCATCAAAGGAGTGAATCTAACGGTGGAAAACTTGGTCGCACCGAGTGCTTCGTGCTATTGATAGCATAAATAGTAGGACTCTATATATATATATATATATATATATATATATATATATATATATATATATATATATATATATATATATATATATATATATAGTAGGGCTACTATACTTATATGAGTATTGGAGCCCTACTACTCATAAGTTGTTTTCGATGAAGGAGCTTCCGAATCGACGATCTACTCTGTTCAATATGATCTAGAGTATTTGAAACTTCTAGAAAATAAATTTCGTAAATTTTCGAAATCATAATAAAGTTCATCAAGTGGGCATAAAATGAACGGTCAAAATCGAACGACGTCCTAAAAAAGGATAATCGGATCCTTCAATTCAAGATCGGGGTTATTGATCTTTATCTATGTAGTGAATAGAATTTTCTATCAAAAATTCAACAAATTTCAATTCTTTTACACCGTTAAACTAGCAAGTATCCTGACGCCATTAAAAATTGTCAAATTTGTGACCTCTTGATCGTAAGGTAAATGATGTCGAAAAATTATAAAATTTGATTTCTAGAAGTTTTAAATGCTATAAATAACGTTTAACTGTATGGATCGTCGATTCTAAGCTCTATCATCGAAAACGACTTATGAGTACGAAGGTGATCGTACTCATAATAGTATAGTAGCAGGACCCTATATATATATAGTCCGGCTGGGGTACTATCGATAGCATCAAAAATTTTGTGCTATTGAGTTTTGATTAGATTTAACCCTTAAATTATTTTTACCCGTTAGATTATACTATTCAACCAACCACTCACTCAACCCTAATTGGCCCACATCATCCTAACCATCCATTTTTCAATCCAAAGGCTAAAAAATCAATAGCACCAATAAATTGGCACTATTGATAGTATTCCACTAAATATATATATATATATATATATATATATATATATATATATATATATATATATATATATATATATATATATAGAGTCCGACTACTATACTTTTTAGGACATCGTTCGATTTTGACCGTTCATTTTATACCCGCTTGATGGACTTTATTATAATTTCAAAAATTTACAAATTTTATTTTCTAGAAGTTTCAAATACTCTAGATTATATTTAACGGAGTGGATCGTCGGTTCGGAAGCTCCATCATCGAAAACAACTTATTCCAATACTCATATATAATAGTAGTATATGGCATATATATATATATATAGAGTTGAGCTAGAATACTTTCAAAAACACCAATTAGTTGGTGCTTTTGAGTTTTTAACCATTGGATGGATAGATGTGGGGTTGAGATGATAGTGGTAGGTGGTAGGTGGTGGTAGGTGGAATGGTATTTGATCCAAGGGTATTAGTAGTTGGGATGTAGATCTAATGGCTAGAACTTGAAGACCAAGAGCTTAGTGCTTCTAAAAGTATTCTAGCTCTACTCTATATATATATATTATATATATATATAGAGAGAGAGAGAGAGAGAGAGAGAGAAAGAGAGAGAGAGAGAGAGAGCTAGAATACTTTTAGAAGCACTAAGCTCTTAGAGAGCTAGAATACTTTTAGAAGCACTAATCTCTTAGTGCTTCTAAGTTTCTAGTCCTTGAATCTACATCCTAATTACTAATATCCCTTGGATCAAACACTATTCCACCTACCGCCACCTACCATCATCATCTCAATCCCACATCTATCCATCCTATGGTTAAAAACTCAAAAGCACCAATTCATTGGTGCTTTTGAGAGTATTCTAGCTCAACTATATATATCTATATATATACTCATAATAGTATAGTAGCCGGACTGTATATTTATTTATTTATTTACGTTTATACGTACTTTTGGAATGTAAATCTCACAACGAAGATCATTTACGAGCCAACTTTTTCAAACTGGTTTTATCAAACTTGTTCGCATTAGGTTTATTAATAGTTTTTTTTCGCTTTAATATTAGAAGTTTGAAAGAAATCACTGCTAGTTATTGTAAGATATACATGCTTCGATGGTAGACGTTCAAGTCGCATTCCTTCTCAAGTTAATTGTGGCGGTGACAATATATATACAGCGTACCTATAACCAGCGTGGCATCGTCGGGGACGCCGACTTCTGTCCGAAACCGGTTGCCGCGCGCGGGGTCCGGGTAGTAGATGCGGTCGTCGACTCCGTTGACGATGACGTGGACGCGGTCGTCAGGGATCATGTAGACCCGGCGCAGCACGTCGCCCACGTGGTCGCTGGTGGCCACGTGGTGCGCGTAGTCCCGGAAGAAGCGCACCTCGTCCACCACCCGGGCGATCCTTTCTGCAGGGACGGCGCTCGGCTGGCCAGGGGAGGCGGAGCGGAGCAGCTCCTGGACGACGTCGGAGTGAATGGTCTCGTAGGCGATGCCGTGCCAGGACGCGGCGAGGTTGGAGAGGTCGCGGGCGCGGCCGTGGCGGAGGGCCACGCTCTCGGTGTGCACCGCGTCGAACGGGCGGCCACCGCGCGCATTCTCGGCCCGGAACTGCGCCCACGCCAGGGGCTGGTCTATGTACCCGGCCTTGGTGGGCGGGGAGAGGTGGAAGGTCAGGTTGGGAGTGCGGAGCTCCGGATCGGCGTTGGAGGAGTTGGACGGGGGGGAGGCGGTGGTGAAGACGTGGACCTGGTGGCCGCGGCGGGCGAGGGCGAGGTGGAGGGTGAGGGCGTGGCGCTCGAGCCCCCCGGAGAGGCGGCGGCGGGGCCAGCGCTTGACGAAGACGGCCAGCTTCAGGGTCTTGGGGGGCGGGGCTTCCTCTTCGGAGGGGAAGGAGAGGAGGTTCCACGCGGGGGAGAAGGAGAGGAGGTCGATGTCGACGGAGGAGCCGTTCCAGTAGTGCAACTGCTTCGGGCGGTTGGGGTCTGCGAGGAGCTGGAACTCGGAGAGCTCGACGCGGCACGAGGGCGAGGAGGAACCACCGGATGAGGACAATGAGGATCGGGAGCGGGACCAGAAGAGGAAGCAGAGGGAGGTGAGGAAGGAGATGGCGAAGAGGAGGCGGCAGAGGCGGTGGAAGATCGCGACGGCCGCCATGGATGGAGAGCTTTTTGTGAGTAGGAAGAAGAAGATTGGAATTTGGATTTTTCAAAGAGGAGGCGGAGCAGCAGTAGCAGAAGAAGAAGAAGAAGAAGAAGAGAAGAAGACGGGTGTGAAATAAGAAAGATTTAGGGATTGACAAATATGGGGATCGGCTTTGGGGGATTGGGAGCAACGGGGAGTGCATATTGTTCTGATTTGAATAATGGGCAGTCCTCACAGCCACCATGTGAGAGCGAGAGTTTTTAACCTTTTTTTTTGGGGCGGATTTAGGTAGAAACTCATTTGGAAAACTAGTTGCCCATTTGGAAAACTAGTTGTTGTGAAGGGGAGGTTGTTATTTTATATTTTTATTATTCATTTAAAAGAGTAATCTTGGACGGGGATAAGAATTTCTTGTTTTAGTTTGCATTTGACTTCTTGGGCTTTCACGTGGTGGATCTTCCAATGTTCTTGATTCTGAGTGTAAGTTAAAACTTTCAAAAATATCCAATATATCATATACGGTTCGGACTCTATCTGACCCTATTCGGATCTAAATCGGACCGATAAACAATGTATAGTATACGAGTAAAATAAAATTATTTATTAAAGTTTCGAGTATAAGTCCAGATATTTTATACCTAGGGTTGTAAACGAGCCGAACATGAAATTTGGTTCGTTAAAGTATCGAAAAAAATTTGTTGTTTAAAATTCAACCAACAAAGTTAAAAGTATTAGATTGAATATATATAAAAAATAAATTTATAAAATTTTATCTATTAGACTTTGATCTAATAGCTGAAACTTTACATATAAATAAGTTGTTTTTTATAATTGAGCTAACCTTTATATTTTTATTTTGCTAAAAATTAAATAATAAAAATATATATTACATATATAATTATTATTTATATATATAAATATGAGTCTCTATCGATAGCACCAAGAACTTTATGGTATCGAGTTTTTCAGTTAGATTTAACCCTTGATAATTTTCACAGTTAGATTATCTTTGTTCAACCAACCACCCACTCAACCCTAGGAGGCCCACATCATCCTAACCGCACATTTCTCAATCCAAGGGTTAAAAAACTAATAGCACCAATAACTTGGTGTTATTGATAGTATTCCAGCCTAGTTCTACAAATATAAATTAAATAAATTATATAAATATAATATATATGTATTCGAAAGTTATCGAGCCGAACATGAAGCAGTGACACCGGCTCGTGTTCGACTCGTTTAATAAATGAGAAAAATTCGGCTCGTGTTCGCTCGTTACTAAACGAGCGATTCGATCTTGATCTCATTTCGAGTCGAACACAAGCGCTCGCGAGCAATGTGGATTCCCCCTATTTATACCTATATCCGATTTAGATCCGATCCGAACTCGACCTTTTAATGGGTAGAGGTGCGGAAAAGATTTAGAATGGGACACAGGCAGGACTCGGATCTATACTAGGTGAAATACCCGATAGTAAATAAAAAAATTTGAAGTTGAGGGATCAATTTCAATAGGACTTATAAATGAAAGATCTTTGTATATTTCAATCCTAAAGGATCTCTGTATATTTTCATCCTGGTGAAAACCCTAGTCTCTTTGTTTACTTTTTTTTTTTTTTATTTTACTCACACCTTTAGTGAAAGAAGACGGAATAAATCCACTATGCTATCTTAGTAGTGTTCTTAACACTTGCTTTTTATTAAGGAATAATTTTCATACACCTCTCCATATATATATATATATATATATATATATATATATATATATATAGAACTACTATGCTATTAATAGCACCAAGTCATTGGTGTTACCAAGTTTTTGGCCGTTAGGATGATGTGGGCCCCTTAGGGTTAAGTTGGTGGTTGGTTGAATAGTATGATCTAACGGATGAAAATCATCAAAGGGATGGATCTAACGGTAGAAAACTTGGTAGCACGAGTCTTCATGCTATTGATAGCATAATAGGACTATATATATATATATATATATATATATATATATATATATATATATATATATATATATAGGGTCCGGCTATTATACTATTATGAGTACTATATCTATATAGGGTCCGGCTATTATACTATTATGAGTACGATCGCTCTCGTACTCATAAGTCATTTTCGATGATAGAGCTTCCGAATCGACGATTCATACCGTTAAACGTTATTTATAGCATTTAAAACTTCTAAAAATCAAATTTTATAATTTTTCGACATCATTTACCTTACGATCAAGAGGTCACAAATTTGACAATTTTTAATGGCCGGTATGGGATACTTGCTAATTTAACAGTGTAAAAGAATTGAAATTTGTTGAATTTTTGATAGAAAATTCTATTCACTACATAGATAAAGATCAATAACTCCGATCTTGAATTGAAGGATCCGATCATCCTTTTTTAGGACGTCGTTCGATTTTGACCATTCATTTTATGCCCACTTGATGGACTTTATTATGATTTCGAAAATTTACGAAATTTATTTTCTAAAAGTTTCAAATACTCTAGATCATATTTAACAGAGTAAATCGTCGATTGAAGCTCCATCATCGAAAACAACTTATGAGTAGTAGGGCTCCAATACTCATAATAGTATAGTAGCCATGGCGGCCTATATATATATAGAGTTGAGCTAAAATACTATCAATAGCAAATGGGCTCCGTTGCCACCCATTTGTTTTCGATGATGGAGCCTCTAAATCGATGATCGGCACCATTGAACATGATCTATACCACTTGAAGTATTTAGAAATCAAATTTCATACATTTTCGATATTGTTATCTTATCCATCGAGTGGACACAAAAATGAACGGCTAAAAATGAATATTTTTTAAAAAATGATGATAGAAGTTTTGTATTCAAGATCAGGAATATAGATTTTGTTTTAAATAGTTTAAAAAATTTTCTAACAAAAATTCAATTGATTTGGATATCTTTATGCCGTTAAATAAGAAAACGCCTCATATCGACCATTAAAATTACAAATTTCGAAACATTTTGATCATTAGGCAAATGATGTTGAAAAGATTTGAAATTTGATTTATAAATACTTCAAATGGTATAAATCATGTTCAACGGTGTCGATCATCGATTTGGAGGCTCTATCGTCGAAAACAAATGGGTGGCAATGGAGCTCGTTTGCTATCGATAGTATTCTAGCTCAACTATATATATATATATATATATATATAGTCCAGCTATGGTGCTAGTAAAATTACCAAGCAACCTTCGACAGGTAGTTTTGGAATTTTTATGTATATATGGTTGTTATATGGAGACTCGCTGGAGCGAGTGTTGTAGTAGACATTTTTGTATATACTTAAACCCCTCAAGATTTTTATATATTTATGTTTTTCAGTTTAGCAGCTCTATATTGCTAGTTGTAGTTTTGTATGATTACAGGTACAGGTACAGCTATCGCTTCGTATACAGAAAAAATTTCTTTGTATACGGTGGATTTGTCGGTGTACCCGGAAAAATGAATAATCCAGGGCGTGACAGATTAAGTTGGTATCAAAGCTTAGCATTAGGTCATTGGGACCTAGAAACCCTAAGTTTGGCAAACCTTAGGAAGGTAAGACGCAAGAGGCGTAATTTATCGTAAAAGTCAGCGATTGATTTATTCTAACTCCTCCTAGAGTGGAGTGAGTGACTGAAGGAGTGTCTATTTCGGCTAAGAAAAATTATGTCAGCTGCAGCTAGTATAATTTTGAAGAGAAATAGGGGCTTCCTTCTAGACTTTCGCTTGATTGAGTCGAGAGTGTTTGTGTTTTGTATCTGACTCTTATTTTGCTTTCAGGTAGCTATTTATCGACGCCGAGGTCGACCGCCGACGCGGGATCGTGCCACACCTCCTGAGATGCCTGAGCAGGCAGGGCCAAGTGCACCTCCGGATCTGAGAGAGCAGTTAGCTGCCCTGACTGAGGTGACGAGGCAGCAAGGGGCATTGTTACAGAGGATGTGCGAGATATTAGCTCCGTCACAAAGCACAGCACTAAGAGCATCAGAGCAGTCAGCTCCACCCCCGACTACTCCAGTGGCCGCACCAGCCGCAATTGTACCCCCACCAGTGACAGTTCCCATGGCGCCTGTTACATCTTCTAGAGAGGCGTCACGGATGTCTGAGGCTGAACAAGAGCGGATGACTGAGAGGCTTGCTCGTTTTCGCCGTTTTGATCCACCGACGTTTAACGGCAACTGCATGGAGCCCTAGGTTGTAGAGGGCTGGGTGAGTGCGATGGAGAAGTTATTTGAGGACCTGTTTGTACCTGCGCGGGAGCAGGTGCACTTAGGAGTGCTCTGTTTGGCCGGCGATGCACATGCCTGGTGGAGGGGGATGAGAAATGACTGAGGATTGGTGGCGATGCAGATGAAGTGGGATGAGTTCTGCAGAATGCTGTACAGGACGTATTTCCTAAACAGCGTGAAGCAGAAGCTCGAAGAGGACCTGAAGAAGCTTCAGCAGGGGGAGCGATCAGTTCAGGAGTATACCCGTGAGTTTACTCGGCTTCTGAACTATGTGCCCCTGGTACGCAAGGGACTTGAAGAAGTTATGTGAGACCCCAGATAGTCCTATATATGAGATATAATAGGGCTATCCTCTTAACCCGACTTAAGCATTTTGGGTGGTGGCAAGGCCCAAGAGGTTAAGAGTCGGAGCCAATTACCAGCCGGAAGTATGAGATGAGTCTCGGCTGAGCCAGGGTCTGGATGACAGGCTAGCGAGACGAGTCTCACATCGCCTGGTACTTGTGAGTCTGAGCTTGACGAGGACGTCAGGGCTTAAAGGTGGGGAGATTGTGAGACCCCAGATAGTCCTATATATGAGATATAATAAGGCTATCCTCTTAACCCGGCTTAAGCATTTTGGGTGGTGGCAAGGCCCAAGAGGTTAAGAGAGTTAAGCATGCTAGGATGGGAGTAGTCCTAGGATGGGTGACCCCTGGGAAGTTGGGGCGTCACAAGTTACGTGACTTTTACTAATCACCTAAAGTGAAAAGAAACACAGGTTTTTCGGAGAGGCCAATCAATGGAGATGGCTTCCGGTACGTATTGGACTCCGTTTATAGTGATCCAATAGCTTCCTTTCGACGGTTCGTCTATCCTGGACCTAATGGTACTGACGGATTTGGATTTTGAGGCACGGTTTTTGAGGGAAAGGGGTTTTATTGGATTTACACAAATATATATGTGTGGTTTTTGAAAAATTGGAGAGGGGATAGGTTTCGTCGCAAATCGACGACTATATCAGGGATAATATATATATATATATATATATATATATATATATATATATATATATATATATATATATATATATATATATATATATATATATATATATATATATATATATATGTGTGTGTGTGTGTGTGTGTGTGTGTGTGTGTGTGGTTTTTGGAAATTGGAAAGAGAATAACTTTCGTCGCAAATCGGCAACCATTTCGAACAAAAAAAAAATAATTGTGAGTTCGATGCCCCGATCGTGCTAAACGTGCTGGCGCAATTCGATTACAAATCCGACAGACGGATCTTTCGAAAATTTAAAATATTTGCAAAGGGGTCGAAATTGGCAAAACGAAAAATCCACAACACACCCTATATTTTAGACAAACCAGGACCATACCAGGCGATGTGAGATTCTAGAGGTGGCTCCTACGGGTTCAAGAGGTGGCTCCCACCAAACCAGTTGGTGTAGCACTTTGTCCCGCATAGCACTTAGTTCTAATACTTCCGGCTGGTATTCGGCTCTGATACCATTTGCAACGATCCGACCTGCTAGCAACAAAAACTCGTTGGGCCCAAACCACTGGCCCAAAATGCTTAAACCCAGTTATTATTACTAGCGTGTAGGCCTCATATAAATTGAACGAAATCAGTATCCTATCCGATGTGGGACTATTGGGGGCGTTACAGAAAGTGTCAATTTCGACACCGGAACCTACCGTCGCTCACCCGTCATCTTCTAACCCTCGAAATAACATAAGCGACTAGCTAACCAGGCTCAGCGACAAATATAATGTGCTTGAACATTGTCGGAAAGAATCCGAACTAAAACCGCATTCTATCAGCGAATTTTGCCGAAAAACGCACCAGAGATCGATATTCTATTTTTGAAATGGCCTCGGACCTTAGACAATCAGTCTAAAGGTCACCCGCCGCTTGCATAAACTACCCACAGCAGCCACGAAATGTACATTTGCACAAAAGCCCCCACAAATACCTAAAATTATATTATTTTATGTGATTTTTGAGGTTTTACGTCTTGACAGCACAAACCGAGGGCTTTCGAGGCCGACCGAGACACATCCTGATAGATCTCGACGTGCCAGAGGCCGTACTCATGATCCGGAACACAACCGTCAACTGTGGAGAGCGCGGGAACGACATAAAGTTTAACAAATAAGTCATCGATTCTCGGTAAGGGGTATCGATTCTTCGCAGTCATTCTGTTTAGCTCACGATAATCGATACATAATCTCATAGTACCATCCTTCTTCTTGACGAAAAGTACTTGTAAGGTACCGGACTTCTAAAGTCATGAGGTTATGATGTTCGATTGGTTGGAGAGCCATTTGAATGGTTCTAGTGAGGTTCAGTGAAGTTCGGGAGCGTTCGGGCGTTTCGGCGCGCGTAGGCGCGAGAACGGAACCCGAAAGACTATGTCGGGCCGTGAGCTAAATCCGGCATTAGCACGGACGAGAAGATGATGAAAACATGTTCGAAAACATGTTTGGAGAGTCTCGGTTCGATTTGAAAAGAATCGGAGATCAAACGAGCAAAAACGAGCGCAAATGGAAAAGGCTGAAAATTTGGCTAAGTCCTTAATTGTCTGGCTGAGGGGGCTTGCTGAGACCGGTCTCCACATCCTAAGACCGGTCTCCACCTGCGCAGAATGCCCAGTTTGGTGCAGTTTGTGAAGTTGAGGGGTCTAAGTGCAAAACTGCCAAGTGGGGCTATTTGACAGTGGGTTAGAGCTCTCTCTTCTCACTCCCTCACACTCTAAACCTAAAAACACACACACTCTCTCTCTCTCTCTATCGACCAAGGGAAAGAAAGAAAGAAAGAAAGAAAGAAGAAGAAGAAGAAGAAAGAGAAGGAGATGAAGAAGAAGATGATGATGATGATCAAGGCCATCTTCTTCCTCTTCTCTTGGTGCATGAGAGCAAGCTTTGAAGGTAAACTTTAAGAGCTTTAATGGCATCTCTCTCTAGTTTGGATTTTAAGCTTTAAGGATGGTTTTAGTAGAACCCTAGCATGCTAAATACATGATTAGAGCTTGAATCTAAGGCTCTAATGGTGGATTTTGCAATATAGCAAACCTAGGGTCAAAAATGGGGTTTTGCTATATACTTGAGTTTGATCTCATTTGAGGGTATGTAAACCTAATTGAGGGTCTCACGAACGCGTTGGCGCGCTCGGTTCGATGATCCGACGAGCGTGTGCGGAGTTATTAATAAAATATTATATTCTTACCAGATGGCCGCAGCACGCGAAATAGAAGCCCTAAAATCATGAAATCGGAACCGGGGCATCGTGAAGGCGTGGGGTAACACCACGAAGTCTTGGATTAAGGATCGGAGGTCGTTCGGGTGGCCGCGCAAGAGTCCGAGCCAAACCCGATATTGAGTGCCGTGGAGGCCGATTGCGAGTGATGACGAGCAATCGGAACGCAATAAAATGTGGGGGGTGTCGTCCGAAGCCACTGAGCTTCTTTCTATGTCTTAGTGCTTTATCGATTCTCATATAGCATGATATATATTGTATTGCATGATAGGGTGATGATACATGTATTCCTACTCCTAGCATGATGTCTATGATTAATATAGTATTATGATGTGAACACTTGATGTAATGGACATGAGGATTAGGAAATGACATTGAAAACCTATGATGCAAAATGGAAGAAGAACCTAGCATGTATGACATAGTGTTGTGAAATCTCATAATGACATGATTAATGTGGATTAAACTCTAGTTGAATGACAACTTAGTGAATATGTGCAAGTAGTGTGTTGAGAACATCAAACTATGACGAGTGGCATTTAGTCAATGTTAATCTATGGACGAGTGTCATGTTGCATGAGAACTTAGTGTAGTTGATACTACGCCATTGAACATAGGGATAGGTGCATTTCCCTAATTGTGGCATATTGCATTAAACCTAGTGTTGTGAACCTAGGATAGATCGAGTGGCATTTAAACCTAGTGTTGTGAACCTAGGATAGATCGAGTTGGCATTAACCTAGTGTTATGGAACATAGGTTGAACAAGTGAACCTAGAATCAGGATCTAGGTGGATTGACATCAAACCTAGTGTCATTAAACATAGGTCGGGCATTAACCTAGTGTCATGAACCTAGAATGGATAAGAATGACAAAGAACCTAGTGTTATGGAACATAGGTTGACAATGACAAAGAACCTAGTGTTATGGAACATAGGTTGACAGTAAACCTAGAGTCAGTCAGATCTAGGTGAGTGGCACAAGAACTTACTGTAGTTGAGACACTAGGAAGTTCAGTGTAAAGATATGATGAACTCCCTAGTTGGTAGGGTATCCTCCGTGGGCGAGGATTGGACCGTGCTCGCGTTGTCTGTTTTATCCCCGTGGTGGTCGCTCCACACGAGACGTGCACGCCGGAGTACTAGGCACAGGCTATGGTAGTAGCGGCTTGACCGGCAGCAGCTAGCTATCCACAGACGGCCTCGGGCGAGTTGAGCAGTTTAGACTCCTCGTCGTCGAGGCAAGGGACGCGAGAGTGAGGCAAGCCCTCGGGCGAGCCAAGAGATTGGGTTCACAAAGAAATGGCAAACCTTTGAGCATAGTAGTATGGTAGTTAGCCTTGCTTTGAGTGGTATTGTCGTTGAGCCTAGTCGCCTAGTAGAGAGCCTAATGGATTTATCTTCAGACCGTGACTGGACATGCTATTCCTTCACCTATGAGAGTTGAGATTATGAGTTGAGATTAGTAGAGTGAGATTATGTGTTTGGGCTAGTAGAGTGAGATTATGTGTTGGGACTAGTAGAGTGATATGACCACCGGATGTGAAATCTTAGGCGGGGTAGCCTAAAGGATTGGGTCACAGGATTTCTAGGCTTAGGCGGGGTAGCCTAAGGGATTGGGTCATGAATTGGGTCATAACATGAATAGCACAAGAAGATTTGCATTCATACCATGATTTGACAAAGTAGACTGCATAGTTATATTGTAGTTATATTCATTATATTGTTGAGGTACACTAGCATGATAGTAGGATGTTGCTAGATGATATTGAACATAGCGGTATAGTACCTAGCCTTCACTGTGAGTTTACGCATGTATTACACTGACCTGAGGCATAGCTAGATATTGCATCTTTGATTCCAAATTATATTTCTTGATTTCTATTATGTCGATCTATCTATCTATCTATCTGTCTTTCTGTGCCTCCTTGGACCTAGTGGGAAGATCGGCGGGGTCGGCGGCCTAGCCCACTGGGAACTATATTTATATAGTTCTCACCCCGTGTGGTTGGGGTACTATTACAGGTACAGGTACGAGTGCGCCAGCTGAGGATCGTGGTAGGGGCTTAGCGCCCTAGTGCTAGTGAGTAGATGCTTCCTATTCGCATTAGAGTTTCCATATGTATATTGGAGAGTAGATGATGTATAGGTGGCGAGGTATTTTGAGTGATTGTACATCTCATGTTATATTCTTGAGGATGTAAGCTTTATGTTCATATTTTGGAAGTTGTATGGCAATCAAATTGTATTAAGCAGTTGTATGGATGTAATAGACTAGTATCTCTCTTTTATTCACTTGTATGTTACTCGTGATGCTTGCTCTTGCATGTTTAGCACTGGTTGTGCTTTCGTTGTTGTTGTTTGATCTTGTACGTATTCAAGTTGTTTCCTGGGAACTTGTTGTACATGATCTCGTTGCTTTAGCCTTGGGCGGACAGGGGAGGTGCTGTCCGTCCAGCGTCTGTTCGACGCGCCCGAACCGGACCAAATTGGTAGCGGGCTCGGGGCGTGACAGTACTAGAGCGCCCCAAGAAGAGACACTTGGTCTGATGAATCCCTTGTGTAGAAGTTCCTGAAGTTGCACTTATAGTTCCTTGAGCTAAACTGGTGACATCCGGTAAGGTGTCTTTGAAATTGGATCTGTTCCTGGAGCTAAATCAACACAAAATTCAATCTCCCTATCAGGCGGTAACCCAGGGAGGTCCTCTGAAAAAACATCTGAAAATTTATTTACTACCGGGATGTCTTCTAATCTCGGAGTATTTAAATTCAGATCTTTCACCAGGGCCACAAATCCGGCGCAGCCACTCCTTAAGAGACGAGTAGCTTGCAAGGAAGAAATAATCGGAGGTGGGGTGCAAGCTCCATTCCCAAGAAAAGCAAAATCTGCCTCCCCAGGAATGTTGAATTCCACCCGCTTTTTCCGACAATTCAAAGTAGCAAAGTGGGACGAAAGCCAATCCATCCCCAGAATCACATCAAAGTCTCGCATGTCCATAACATGGAGATTTGCCAATAAGCTCCTATCATCCACTCTGACCATGCTCCTACAAACTCGGTCAATCACAAGCTCCTCTCCCAAAGGCGTACCAACACATAAATTATAATCCAAAGGTTCGGAGGGTAACAGAGACTTTCAAACAAAAGTAGAAGATACAAAAGAATGTGTAGCTCCAGAATCAAATAGAACATGAGCAAAAGTAGAATTTACGGGTAGAATACCTGAGACCGCGGCATTAGATGCCTGGGCATCCTGCTGAGAGAGAGCCTGGACACGTCCCTACGTTCGAGGCCTTCCACCTCTAGACTGACCACTAGGAGGGGCACGATCACGACCGGCTGAAGCAGTAAATTTCTCCTGAGGCTTGAATCCAGTGCCAGAGTCAGTGCTAAGAAAAAGGCATTGAGCTATTCGATGGTTCAAGTCGCCGCATCTGAAGCAACCGCCAATCACATGTCTGCAGTCGGAATCCTTATGCGACCCTCCACAAACTGAGCATTTCGACTTCTGATCCCGATTTGGCGGTCCACTATGAGGAGCTGGCGTATTTCGCGACCTCCCGGAATCACTAAATATGTCCGACCCTCTTGCATTCCGATCTCCCTTTCTGAAAGAATCTCTATTTCTCTTTTTCTGATTTGCATTTCGCTCCTCCCGAGTCTGTCTCCATACTTAATTTTAAGGATTTTGCCCTTGAAACAACCTCGTCGTATGTCTCAAGGTGTAAAGGCGCGAGACAAGTACGGATATATCCATTCAATCCTTCTTCAAACCTTTTGGCCGGCGATTCATTATCATCCACCAATTTCGGGGCAAACTGAGAGAGTCGGTCAAACTTAGCCTCGTACTCCTCTACAGACATTGACCCATGCTTTAGATCTAGAAATTGCCTCTTGAGCTGGCGAAGTTTACTTCTTGGAAAGTACTTAGCATAAAACGCCGATCGAAAATCCTTCCACGAAATGGAAGTTAAATCGCTACCGCGAGTTCTCAATTCGCTTTCCCACCAATTATTCGCTCTACCCTGAAGCATGAATGTCCCGAATCTGACTTTCTATTCATCGGTGCACTGCATGGCCGTAAATGCTTTTTCTATCTCCTTGATCCAATTTTTCGCTTGGTCCGGATTTGTAGCGCCTGAAAAAGGTGGAGGAGCAGACTTCTTAAATTCATTGATGCTCCTCTCTCGAACTCTGGAACTTGACTCCATAGCACTAGAAGCTGGATTCTGTAGTAAATTTTGTTGCTGAGTCTGAACTAGCCCGACAAAAGCTTGTATCAGGGTGGCGACCAGGGGATCCATCGTGGTGCTCTGCAGTAAGGTGGCGGAATGGGTGGGAATTGTAGTTTGTGGTGGTGGCGGAACAAAACTGGGAGATGCAGTCGATGGCGGAAACGAAAAGGTAGCAGGAACGGTCGTCGAAGGCATCCCTGTACTAAAAGTTTGCTGCAGCGGTAGTACAGAAGCCGAAGGGTTCGTTGGTGGCACTATAGTTAATTGTAGCAGATTTTGGATAGTAGGTGGGACGGCTGCCGAGGATGTCGTATTCAAGAGTGAGGCTAAGGTGGCGTTCAGATCTGCATCTCCGGATCCAGCTGGAGGTGGGTTCCTAGGTTGCTCGTTATTGATGTTGCCACGGCGGGACGGACGCACTATCTTAGCAAGAGAGGATATCACAAACACGTAAATGCAAAATGTTAAAGAAAACCGCAAACAATAATCAAATAGGATCAAACACGCGCCTACTTTTACCCATCCTCACACGTCCTAATAATCTCTCACGGTCCTATACCTTAAGGTTACTATAGATCTTAAACCTAGGCTCTGGTACCATTTGTAACGACCCGACCCGCTAGCAACAATAACTCGTTGGGCCCAAACCACCGGCCCAAAATGCTTAAACCAGTTATTATTACTAGCGTGTAGGCCTCATATAAACCGAACGAAATCAGTATCCCATCCGATGTGGGACTATTGGGGGCGTTACAAACTCCCCCTTTTTAGACCCTGACGTCCTCGTCGGGTCCAAACCAAACCAAATCCCAGATAGACATACCAGGACCATACCAGGCGATGTGAGATACCAAATCACAGACAGACAGACCAGGACCATACCAGGCGATGTGAGATTCTAGAGGTGGCTCCTACGGGTTCAAGAGGTGGCTCCCACCAAACCAGTTGGTGTAGCACTTTGTCCCGCATAGCACTTAGTTCTCACACTTCCGGCTGGTATTCGGGTCTGATACCATTTGTAACGACCCAACCCGCTAGCAACAATACCTCGTTAGGCCAAAACCACTGACCCAATATGCTTAAGCCTGGTTATTATTATTAGCGTGTAGGTCTCATATAAACTTATCAAAATAAGTATCCCATCCAATGTGGGACTATTAGGGGTGTCACACTTTCGGAAATCCGGATCGGAGCGATTATCAGACAATAATTGTTTCGATGTGAGTCGACGTGTTTGCTACTAGGACACCCTTATTATGGTGCTGTGTGGCAGCGGGTGACTAGTTGCGCTAGTCGGTGAGTTTCGGGACACGTCGTGGGTCCCGGTGGAGTACTATTAGACTGCTAGACTGAGTTAGAACCATTTGGGTGTGAAATTGATGCAGAAACGAGATTAGAAATTAGATTATGGAAAAATTGGAGTTTCTGGTGACTTTCTAGCCGCCAGAATCATGGTTTGGGCACTCGAAATTAATGCTATACTGGGCTAATTCAATTCTGGATCTCACTTTGGACCGCCTGAAAATGCCGAAGGTGCATCCAAACGGATTTCAGGCCCTGAATACAGACACCCGTTGTTAGTGTAGCAATCTGGAATTTAGTCCGCGATTAAGTCGGTGAGTTTGATGATTCAGTATGCTAACATCAAACGTAATGATTACGTTTTTAGACATTGGAAACTAGCGCATGGAAAGTACTTCAGACATGCCCACGAAAAGTTTTGGACTGTCGGGTGCTACACGGCCGGGGCGTCCAAAAAGGGCTTGAACAGGAGGATTTGGACGACGAAATGTCCAGTTTTGGCTAAAAATGAAAAATTTTGTAACTTGTAGGGCATATAGGGCTTATATGAAATTTATTACATTATAAAGGTTAACTGAGGGGTTCTTTTTTTGTTTTGCACGCACAGAGACAAAGAGAAAGAGAGAGAGAGTGAGTGAGTGAGGGAGATAAAGGGAAAAAGAAGAAGTTTGAGCCTGTGACGAATTTGTGATCGAAGCGAGGATTTCATAATGCACTTTTGGAAGTAAGCATAATATTTAAATTGGATTTTAGTTGAGACTTTTTATGATTATTCAGGGAATGATTTTAGTATGATATGCATTTTTAGGAGTTGATTTTCACTGTATTTTGGGAGTGATTCTAGTGCTAAGCTTTTCCCTTTTCAATTCCCATTGACAGTAGTATTTCAGGTGGGTTTCAAATCGCCTGAACATAGTGAACAATTCATTATGTCTATTTTTTTTTTTCACCTGTTACATTTATGAGATTTCTGTTATTATTATTATTATTATTGCAGTTGTTCCCTTCTCTGTATTTCCATGTATCTGTACTTGAGGTCACATGAAATCAATGCTACAATGTTTATGTAGATTGAGATTCTTTACTCATGTTGTACTATTTCTATTTTTAGGTACTGAGATACATGCAAAATTGTAAAATTGATAAAATGATTATAGACAGACTGCAGACATATAACATATGATTATGACTGAGGAACTTGTACAACTAATTCTGATATGTTTGATCACTGCACATGACCATAACCTGCATTTGGACCGGATTGGGCTCGATCACGAGCGACGCGACATTGAAATATCGGTGGGGTCGTGCCCCACAAGTGCTGCTCCAAAGCTGTGGCGGCTTACTAGATATGTTAGGTATACGCACGTAGGGCCAAGCCACTAGGTCAGTGTGGTTACCGGCATCCGGCGACGCAGGCTTTACCGGACATAATGGGCTGGCTGGTGCGATTGGGTTGTATGAATTTGCTTACTTGATATTCAGTTGAAGCATGATGACCTTTGCCACTAATTTATTTTATGTAGGGATATGATCATGACAGAGGCATTCCTATCATTTTTTTTATTTTTTTGCTACTTTAGAGGCATGATAGTACAGTATTTATCAATTTATTTTATAATTTGCTATGTTACTCACTCTTTTCCGTCTATTTGCTATTCTTGTCTCTAGTAGATCTAGTGGTGTAGGTCATCGTTGTCATCATTGCACTCACTGAAAACTATTGATTATAATTCTCACGCCCTTCTTTGTTATTTCTTTTCAGATCATTCAGCACGAGCGACAGCTATAGAGATCAAGGAATGGAAATAGCGAGCTAGATAGCATCTCCTCTCTCGGTGATTATTAATAGAGGACCCTATAGATAGTATACGCATAACAGCATTATGTATAATGTATTGGTGAATGTATGATGTTATATGGGGTATTCTTAGACTGATTATGTTTTACACATGCTGCTATACCTGTTAACTTGCTTAGTTGTGGACTCTTAGAATTATCGGCAGGTGATTTTATCGTCCGCTTTGGAAATACAGGGTGCGCCACAAATCAGCTCTCCTATTAGATTGCGGTGCTATTAACGGCAACAAGCTTTCAATGCTATAGAGCCGCCGTATGTGGTTATACAATCTCACGAATGCATCTGTGACTCCATGCAAAAATCAAGGGAGTTTTAAAGATTTGTATTTGCTTCATCGGCTTACTTTGCCTATACCTCTTTTATACAAGAAAGAATGAGTTTAACAAAGAAGAGAAGAGAAAGAATTCTAACATTTCTTTCGTTTAATGTAAGTTTGAAAAGAATCTCGACTGTTCAAATGAAGTGAACAGAAGATAAAACTAAACTTAAACAACAGATAAGAAAACAAAAATCGAGTCAGCTCATGAAGAACTTCAGAGAACGAATACCTCTTCAAGTAAAATAGGTTGACATGTCCGACAGTGAAAGCAAAAGCTATAGTACGAAGCCAGTTTATGAAGATCGAGCCCACAAATTTATTCCCCATGTATGAAGAGGTATTGATGCTTTTCATAAAAAATCAAAATATCTCCACCTACTTCATCAGTTTTTATGTCTCAGAAAATTGCCATGATGAAGAAATAAAATTTGACATATTCCTTAGTCAAAAGAACAAGTTCGCATATGATCTTTGAACAACAAAACAGTTAAAGACGGCATAACAATGCGGATGTATACTGGTGCAGAAACACTATGACTAGGCCAAGCTTACTTCCTCTGCTTTCGACGGCAAATCCTTTTTCTTCTGAGATTCTTTTATATACTTCCACCCGCGTTTATTCACTCCACTTATTCGGATGGGATCGTCTGCCGCTTGCAGCCCTGCAAGACAAGGTGAAGGCATGAATCTACTATAACCAGACGCATAACAAAAGTAAAAAACTTCAGATTGGTAGAATGATGAATGACTATCATGTATAGCTGTCTCAATATATCAGCTTGTTTGACATGCGATTAGTCCCAATACAAGCTAAATTCAAGCTGAGCCAAGCTCGAAAAGCATTGAACAACTCGATTAGATGAAAATTCAGAGTTTCAGACTTGCCCGAAAGTTCCATCAAACTTGATTTTTAAAACACAAGAATATTTTGGGGTTTTAAGAAAGGGTAGGTAATTAATTATAAAGCTGGTTCAAGCAACTGTAACCGGGAGAATTAGGCCAAAAGTGGAATTTTTTTTATAAATAATCTTATCGATTTTTATAATTATAAAAATAATTTTCTTAAAAAAATAATTATAAAAATAAACCTCTAAATGCGGTGAATGATTCACCGCATTCATAACTACTCATAAGGAGTAAAAAAAGAATAAAAACGGTGAACCATTCACCGCTTTTACTATTAAAAATATATAAAAATAAATGAGAAAAACAAAGAAAGCGGTAAATGTTTTACCGTTTTTAAAAGCGATAAATCATTCACCGTTCTTATAAGACTATATTTATAAATACAAATTTAATAGGTTTTATTTTGAAAATAAAATTTTAGGAGAAGACTATTGCACTAAAAAATCCCTAAAAGTGACCTCCCAAGAGACAATTATTATATTATATAAATGTTAAAGAGATCTTTATGTTCTTTTACCTTTGATTTGATTATATGCAGTGATAATATAGTTACATAAATATCAAGTTGTCTAAGAGGCCAAATTCTTGGATGAGTTCTAATCTAGTAAAGAACATATTATTAATGAAGAATGAGAATGCAAATATGTAAGTCAACTCAGCTCTTCAACACTCAGAAAAAGAGATGAAATATTACCAAATCATAAAATTATAGTGCTAACATGTATGCTAGATTGAAAAACCTCAGGCCACTACTCTAGGATCCATTTTTGACTTCCATTCTATATTACCCCCTATTTTCATCTTAGTGAAGCCTTAGAAAGATTTCCGGTTCTAGGGAACACCAATATGGCAACTTGGGTGATCCTAAATTAAACTACACTGAGAAACAGTAAAAGTTAGCATCATCTTCACTAATATAATGTATTTATTTCCTTCTTTTGCTATCTGCTTGATCATTTTAAAATACCTATTTTCTCACTTTTAAATTTAAATTACATTCTTAACTACATTCAAGATTGAAAAGTAGACAAGCACAAGGGGTGTGGTGTCCGCTGCCACGAATGGCCCAACCTGCCACAAGCTTGTTTCCGACAAGTGGTCAATTCGTGGTAAAGAATAAATTTTTTTAAAATTTTATTTTGAAATCAAGATTGTAGATCCAAAACTTCCAGCAGATTTAGAAATTTGCTGTTAACTACCTCACACTTGCAGTGTTAAGGAACCCTCGATTAAGAGACCAAATTTAAATGCTAATAAAAAAAAAAAACGAAGCATAAGATAAAGCTTTATTAATATAATTTGTTGTATAAATGGCTTAACCAGGCTATACATGAATTTTCTAAAGCTACGATGCTCAATTTATGGACTTGGTGATCAAAATTGAGTTGAGATTGAATTTAAATTTGCTCAATTTAACGACTTGGTAGTCGAAATGATTAGCTCAGTTTAACGACTTGGCGGTCAAATCAAAAATGAGTTTAGTTTGATTTACTCTGTTTAATGACTTGGCGGTCAAGAAAGAATTTGATTTGCTTTGTTCAGTTTAACGACTTGGCGGTCAAGAAAGAATTTGATTTGCTTTGTTCAGTTTAACGACTTGGCAGTCACAAAGAGTTTGATTTGATTTGCTCAGTTTAACAACTTGGCGGTTACTTGTTCAGTTTAACGACTTGACGATCATTTATTCAGTTTAACGACTTGGCGGTCATTTGTTCAGTTTAACGACTTGGCGGTCATTTGTTCAGTTAACGACTTGATGGTCATTTATTTAGTTTAACGACTTGACGGTCATTTGATTCCGACTTGTGAATCGATTAAGTTGACTTAGCTGGTTAAATTGAATTTAGCTCGAATTGAACCGTTGACCTGTTTCAGTTCGAGCGGAGCTAGTTACTTAATTCGAATCATCCCTGTTGGTTCAAGTTGAATTGATTTGAACTCTATGTATTTGATTTGATTTAAGCACCTTATGCTTTTTTGGCCTTTTTGGATTTGGTTTGGGTTGAACCTTTGTGACTTAGTTCAAGTCCCCTTTAATTTTGGTTTGTGTTGAGCGTTTATATCGCGGCACAGTTTGGACACTCTCATAGTTCAATTTAGTTCAGATTGAACCCTTGGTTTGGTTCAAGGTTTGTTTGAGTTTGATTTAAATTGAGCTCTTACATGTCATCTCAACTTGAAACCTCTTGGGGTTAAGTTTGAGTTGAACCAGTTTGTAGTTCAACTTGAATACTTTTATAATTCGATTTAAGTTGAACTGGCTAATGGATTGGTTCAGTTCAGCTCGAACTTCATGTAGTTTCAGTTTAGATTGAATCTGCTTAGGTTCGAGTTAAACCCTTCATGATTTGGCTCAGGTTGAATCTGCTTAGGTTTAAATTGAATCCTTTAGTTCGCTTCAGATTGGATCTGCTTAGGTACAAATTAGATCCTTTATGATTCGGTTCAAATTGGATATGCTTAGGTTCAAGTTGAATCCTTTATGGTTTGATTCGAATTGAACCTTCTTAGGTTCAAGTTGAATCCTTTATGGTTTAGCTCAGATTGAACTTTTTGCGGTTGAGTTTGGGTTGAGCCAGCTTATAGTTCGGTTTGGCTTGGCTCGAACCTTCTGCGATTCAGTTAGGTTGAGCTGGTTTATGATTCGGTTCATATTAGATCCTTTAGGTATCGTTTGGTTTGGGAATAAGCAAAAAGTAGTTATTCCAGGAATAGGTATAAATTGAGGGATAAGCGGGGATTAGATCAATTTTGCGTTTGGATAAAAATTGAGTTATTCCTAGGATTAAAAAAAAGTGTTTGGTTAGGTAAGATGGAATAAGAAAGATAGTGGGTTTTTATAAATAAAAGATAATGATATTACTCTCTTAATATATTTAAAATTGATTTTTAAAATTTTCAAATTTAAAATTTTAACTTTGAAATTTCAAAATTTGAAATTTAAACTCTTAAAATTTTAAATTTAATTTTTTTAATTTCAAATTTCAAACTTTAAATTTAAGATCAAATTTAAATTTGAAAAATATAAAATATCAAATTTTAAAATTTTAAAATTTTAAAATTTTAACATATTAAATTTAAAATTTAAAATTTAAAATTTTAATTTATAATTATAAACTTTAATTTTGATATTATAAATTATAAATTTTAAAAATTTAAATTTTTATTTTTTAAAATTTTTAAAATAAGAATAGAGGTGGGAGAAATTAATAAAAATAATTTATAATAATAAATTTATAATTTTTTTAAAAATTCTACTTAAACTTAAATCTAATAAAAAGAATTTATTATAATATTTAAATATAAATAATATGTATTAATATAGTACAATTAATAATTTTATAATAAACATAATGTATTATAATATGTAACATATTATATTTATATAATTTAATTTTAATTCAATTTAAAATTTTAATTAAGTTTGTAATTAAGCATTGGAATAGCAAATCCTTGCTATTCCGAAATAACCGGGAATAGCAAGCTTTGACCGAGATAAAATATCCCGGGCAAATTTAATCCCGTTTGGCAGAATAACAGGGATAACGAAAGTTATCCTCGCTTATCCCCCGAACCAAACGGGGCCTTTATGGTTTAGTTTGAGTTAAACCGGCTTGTAATTCGGTTCGGTTCTGTTAATGCCTTCAGTGGTTCAATTTAAGGTGACCAGTCTATAATTCGTTTAAGTTAGACCCTTTGATTAGACTGAACTAGCCTATCGTTCAGTTTGATTCATCATTATAGTTTGGTTCACCCAATTAAGCCTATCACGAAGACCGCAATTTGGTTTAACAAACCAAACATAAATCACACCTATCACGGGGATCGTGATTTTGTTTAACGAACCAAACCTTGGGTCAAGCCTATCACGAGGACAACGACCCGACTTAGCGGCCAGACCCAGGTCAAGCTTATCACGAGGACGACAACCCAATATATTGAACTGAGCAGGAGTCAAGCCTATCACGAAGAAGGTGGCCCGGTTAAATGAACCGGACCCAGTCAAGCCTATCACGAGAACGGCAACCTAGCTTAGCGAACCAGATCCAGATCAAGCCTATCACGAGGACAGCGAACCGGCTTAGCGAACCGGGTCCGAACCAAGCCTATCACAAGGACGGCGACCCAATTTAATAAACCAAACCTGGATCAAGCGTATCACAAAGACGGCGACCCGGTTAAATGAACCGGAGCCAAGTCAAGCCTATCATGAGAACGGTGACCTGGCTTAGCGAACACGACCCGGTTCAAGCCAATCACAAGGACGGCGACCTAGTTTAAAAAACTGAATTCGAGTAAAGCCTATTACGAAGACGGTAACCCGGTTAAATGAACGGAACCCGGTCAAGTCTATCACGAGGACGGCGATCCGACTTAGCGAACCGGACCCGTGCCAAGCCTATCACGAGGACGGCGATCCGACTTAGCGAACCGGACCCGTGCCAAGCCTATCACGAGGACGGTGACTCGATTTAATGAACCGAATTTCGGTCAAGTCTATCACGAGGACGGCGACCCATCTTAGCGAACCGGACCCGAGTCAAGTCTATCACGAGGAAGGCAACCCGAGAAAAATATTTATTATCTTATTATTAATTTATTATTATTGTTATTATTATCATTGTGGTTTGTATCGGGATTCAACTGTGTCAATCCCATCGCGAAGACGGCCGTTCAGTATGATCATAGATCCAACAAGGGTAACGATCCAGTATCGAGTTTGAACGTGTCGAGGCTATAGCGAAGACGACCGCTCGATCAACCCGACACATGGATTATCACCATCGCTTGTGAACACATATTGTTCTTTCGTTGTCATGATAGTGGAGGTGATGTTGGGTGAAATGGGGTTAATGAATACGCACACATGATATAATAATGATTCAATGCCAAATTTGATTGGGTCAACCTATAGCGAAGACGGTCGTGTTGATCAAACCGGAAAAAAAAAAATCACTAATATACCGTTTTTGTGTATACACCAACCCATCGTCATTGGAGAAAAGAAAAAGAAAAAGAGGCCATATATGGCCTCCTCCTGCATCGTCGAAGTCGCAACAGTCGCCGACATCGTCGCCGTGCCTTCATCCTTTTTTTGCTTTTTTTTTCTGTTGGTTTGATAGAGGGGACCCCAAACCCCTCTCTCTTTGTATAAACGAGAGAGAGAGAGAGAGAGAGAGAGAGAGAGCAGGAGGCGGAGCCCCTCCAAGTGACAGCTCTCTCCTTTTTTTCCTTTTTTTTCTTTCTTTCTTTTTTTTATTCTTCCCTTTTCTCTCTCCTAAACCTTTTTTTTTCCAAATCCCATGGCGCCAAGTTATAATGATTCTTGGACCTCTTCATTTTGGAAAATAATTCAAAATTTTTTGAAAATAAGGAAACAATATTTTCTTTTTCTCTTTCCTTGTTGCTACCTAGCCCTCTTATGGAAAGTAGCAATCAAATCACAATTTAATTTCACTATATTTTTAATTTGAATTTAAATTTTTCTTTTTCTTATTATCCCAACATGTGGCACCAAAGGAAAAGGACTCATGAAGTCGCCATAAATATAATAGCCAAAACAAAATGCCAAGCAAATTATAATCTATTAATAAAGTATCCATTAGACGAATTTGCTACATGATAAATTATTTATGGGAGCAATTGCAAGCACAACTGCTAACCAATATACAATTTACATCCAACTTTTGAGTCCAAACCTTAATCTGTACTAGTTGTGTAGGGATTCAATTACTTGATGATCCCTTTCAAATAAGTGCAGTAAAATCTGAAAAATAGTTTCACGATAGAAAAATAAATTCCATTAGTTAGTTTGTATAAAATTAAATAAGTGCACAAGAATTTAAAGAGAAGTATATGGAAACATAGAAATAGATTGGAGCACCATAAAAATTAAATGATATGACAGATCTCGAGAAGAAGAAAAAGTATGCATTACATAAGGGATAAGATGTCGTGCTTTTAATCATATGCTTAGAAGGAGCCATTTTTTTTCCAACAGCCCTTCAACTAACCAATGCATAAGAACATTTCTTTGGCCCCACAATACCCTATTAGCATTACTTTCACCTATGGTCATCCATACCCCATTAACAGTTCCGAAAAAAACAAAGAAAAAACAGTCAAGTGAAGCAGGTTACTAGAGTTAAAAGATAAGACTAAGAGAGATAAAGTATCCATCTCTTCCAAAAATCCATGTCCAAAGCTAACTCAAGCCAATTATCTTATCAAACAGATTAATGTAAGGAATTAGTGTTTCCCTGCAGAATTATCATTCTAAAAATATTATTCTTCTCAGAACCCATCGATGACAATGTCATTAGTTATGAAATTAGTCATTCGTCTCATTAACTAGTGAAGAACGCATACTTCGCGGCAGAAAGATAACATTTCAGAATATTTATTTTTTGCACTCTATATTTTATATTTTGTACTCTATATATCTATATATATAGGACTCAGTGCTTTCAAAATCATACTAGCATATACATACATACAATTAGATATTAGTGTTATATTACCACTTTTTGTGAGATTTTTTATTTTCAACCATTGATTTTTAGCCTTTTCGATCACTAGATATATGATATTAAAAAAATTGCGAAATTTATTTTCTAAATAGTTCAAATATTCTAGATCAAGTCTAACAGAGCTGATCATCTAAAAAAATCTCATCATCAAAAATAACTTAAAAGCACAGAGGCCTCCATGCTTTCGAAAGCACACAAGCCATATCAACTACTATCCTCTTAGGGAGACAGAAACCTCCATCCTATCAAATTGTTTTTGATAATAGGGATTCCGAATCGACAATCGAAACAATTAAAGTTGATCTAGAGTATTTGAAGCTCTTAGGATTCGAATTTTTTTATTTTTGAAAATTATTTACTTAGTAATCAAAGGTTCTCACAACTGATAGATTTTAGCGGCCTATATGAGCCATTTGCTTGTTTAACGATATAGAACAATCCAAACCGCTTGAAATCCGTGCCAGCAGGATCCGTCTTTGCCGGATCCGCGCCGGCAGTGTCCGGCAAAGACGAACCCGCTGGATCCAAGCCGGCGAGATCCAGCAAAGCCAGATCTAGCTCCAACAAGGATTGATCCATTCAGTTTTTATCTCCTCATGGAAGCCATGAGCACAAAATAGACCCACACTTTTCCAAAGTATCACTAGCCTGAGTTCAATTTATCTTCTCAATTACTTTCATAAATACTAAAACAAGAAGACCAACTTGCATGGTATTTGTTTGCAACCTTCTCTGATTAATATATATTAACAAATTAATATAATATTTTGTTTGCAACCTTCAACAAATGTGATCAAGATATGAATTATATGCCCAACATTGAAGAAGACAAAAGCAATACAAGTAGTTTGGCACAAATTTATAGTGGAGTAACAAATGATTACATCATTGATCGTATTGTTGCATCATTGATGAGCATATTTAGATAAATTGTTATCCTCATGGATATTTATCAATATACACTTTTGTTGTGAGGGGACTGAAATTTTCGGTGTAATAAAATACCTCGTTAATGATGTTTTTATGTGTATTTTAATCATAAACTCGCACGTCAAATTTCAGCAAAAAATGAATTAAAATAAACCCATTACGCCATTTTCAATTTTCACTTAGGTGAATAGAAACTAGCGTTTCATTTTGGAGCGTAAGCATATCGATGGCTTTGGGGGCGAATCAAGCACCGTTTCGAACAATCAAATAGGTCGTTTCCAATAGTCCGGTACTACCGAAAATCATGGTGAAGCCGAAATTCGGATTCGGCCAGCCGAGTTCGGAGAACAGGGAGATTTTCGATACATTGTCGATGTGCAACTTCGGAATTCAGAGGAAACGCCTAATATTTTGTGTGTGGAATCTAATGAAACTCCTTGTGGAGAGGACTCTATGTGAAATACACCTTATGTGGGGGACTCGCTAAGAAATCTAATTGTCGGGAGGAGTTATGCGCAATTTTCACATGAAATCATGCATAATATGCATGGAGGCTAGGGTTTCATTTTGAAAACCCTAACCCTAACCGCCGCCTCCTCTTCCCTACCGCAGCCCCCTCTCCACAGCAGCCGCACCTCCCCTGCCTGCCACCGGCCTCCTAGATTGCCAAAGCGCTAGTTGGGAGAGTGCACCTCTCATCTCTCTTCTTTTCCTTGATCCCGAATCTGAACCGCACTCTTTCTATCTAGGTTTGGAGATTTGAGGGTGTAGAGGACCCTCCTCAGCCCTCTTGCATCCTCCTCGACGCAGCCGTCGACCTTCCTCGACCATCCCTGCACGTGGTTGCAGGACTCGGGCTGATCTTGCACAAGTTGGGCCGCAGCACTTGAGGCACGACTTTGGCTGCATTTGGACACTATCAAAGCCTCCTTTGGGACTCCCCCAACCTGCAGCAACCTCCCCAGGCCCACCCTCGTGCCCATAGATAGCCTGAAGCCGCCGTTGCAAAGTTTCAACCAGACAGTCCCGTGTATCGCTTCGTCTTGGGCCAATCTACGTTTCTGGCATATCTGAACCTCGTGGAGAGTAGCTAAGGTAAGCAACATCCCCCGCTATTCATTTACGTTGCGGGGCTCACCTGGATTCTTAAATGTTTCGTGGCCGGTTTGCAGATCGCGACGATTTATCGCTCCCGGGCTGCGGCAAGGCGTTGATCGTAGCTTCACTGCACAGCGAGTGCAACTTCCGTGACAGGACTAGCGAGGGAAGAGTCCAGCACCTTGAGATTGTGAAGATCTCATCTTTGTTGAGTTTTCGAGGTCCCTGGAGCATCAGTAAGGCTTTAACCTCGCATTTGTTGTGATTATTGCTAGTTTGATGTTGTTTGCCGTGCGTTAAATGTTCGGATTGCGTTGCAACGATGCTTTCGCATCGTGGTTGTTGTGGGCAGCATGCATACTAGATTTTTGTGCTCTCATTGTCCGATGCCGATGAACCTCATGGTTCAAATATCGAGACAATTGGCGTAGGAAGCGACATGTTTGAGTGTCGGTGGAGCCTTGTTTTACGCTTCGATTGCGGGGTTCATGTTGCTGCTGGTCGCGGCAAGGGTGGAACCTCACGTGCTGCCCACGATGAGTCTTTAGGACTTGAGGATCGATAATTGTTGAATTGGGGATTTTCGGAGACAAAATAGCAATGATCGGGACCCCGATCGCGACATAAAACGCTTCAAACCAATCGCACTTGCACCAAACGTCGTGCGACTGTCCCAACACTCAAAATCGAGTGTTCTGGGACAGCATATGAGTTTCAATTAATTCCTGAATACCTCGGCACACTTCGGTGCTTAAATGAGCCCAAGAACGTGATTTTCGGATGTTTTCGGATGCAATTTTGCAAGGGGTTTATCGCTGCTGTTCGCAACAGAGTTGTGGCTGAGTTGCTGATTGCCAAAGTGAGGTTAGACACCGTGGATCATAGCAAGAAGGCCATGGTGGGTTCCAGGACCAAATAAGGCACCCCGAAGGCCAATTGGCTAGTTTTCGAAACCCCGACTTTTCCCGTTTTAGCGCACTTATTGCGCGGCTGTCCCAATGGCGTTAAAATGATGCTTTGGGACAGTGGGCAGCGTAGGATAGCTGTGGGACTTACTTCAGGTCGCCCTATGGATTGGTGTGACATTTCTGTCTAGTCGGTGCGACAATCAAATAACCTTTCGGTGACCGTAGGTCAAAATCCGAAATCCAATTGTCCAACAATTAGACTCGCTGTGAATCGTAGGTTTTTGGGGTAATTAGCGGGTCTAAGCTAATTACAGCTCTGTTTGGGACTATGCATAGGTTCGAATGATTTAGGGAAGCATCTGCTAAGGGTCGACGACCCAAGTATTCCTTATGGTACAGGTAGGTACTTCGATTCGAAGTCAATCCAGGGGCTCATGCTCGGTGACTTCTTACCTTTTTCCTCTAACGTATCGTGATTATATGTTCAATATCACATCGACCGCCACAGCTCGTGCGCATTTCATGTACACCAGCGGTCTAATCCATCGCAAGAGAGTGTTCTTTTCCAAAAAAGTAGTTGGGAGTGCTAATCCGTGAGCCCAGGAGCTTATGCTAAGAGTATATGCCAATTAGAGCGGGAGTGGCATTGCTTGAGGTCTTTAGACCAATATGGTAATTGATTGGGTATACTTGTATATTCTATTTCAGTTGACACATAGTCGTTCTCTATCTCCCTTTGCAGTAGTGATTGTCCATACTATTGTTACAATTATTTTCTATTCAGTTATCATTGCTAGTGCACTAGTTTGACTACTGATTATCGTTGTTCATTGCCTTATTATCTTACTTTACAATAGCAACTCATTTTGGGACTATCGGTAGGTACTATTTGTTTTTATTATATCTGATTTACTTGTTAGTACTGCTATTTATCCCTTCCATCTGCCGGTGTGTACAGCTTGCCTTCGTCGGCTTGCGATACCTACTGAGAAGGGGAGACTTGTTTGCATATTCTCACGCCCCCCCAAACCATTTTTCAATAGCTCGGGCGATAAAGGTCAGGACAGTATGTGAGGACGGCATAGCTAGATCGCTTTATCGGTCCTTACCCCAGTTCTTTTCTTTTTACTTCTTTTAGTAAACTAAACAATCGAATGATTCAGTTAGATGATCAGGATATTAATGCATGAATGGTAACCTTGGACTTGTATGAATTTGGATTTTCGATTATGCATGTACTTGGAGTTTTCTATATCTTCAGTATTTGGGCTTGTGGAATCAAGTTATTTGGTTTTCTACTCCTCGTGATAGTCGGTTTTCAACAAATTGAATTCTCGTGTGGGAAACAGTTTCAAAGGATTTTTGAATAGTTTTCGATTGATAAATATTTAGAGTTTTAAAAGGACAGCTTCCAAGTGGGAATCATTTTTAATAGGATGATGATTGTTGCATTTTGCATCGCAACATCCAGCACCTAAGGAATGCTTAGAGGCATGCATCATTTCTAAGAATGGTTAGATGTATGAAAATGCATCGTATTGATTGTTTGTGGATTTCGTGAATGTAGGATGTGAGCTGTGACCCTATTGATGTTGTTTGACCAATACACCGTACAAATACAAAGAAGACTTTGTCTGTGTGAGCAGAGGAATTTGTATTTGTGGCGGGTTTGTATGCCACGTGGGCCAAGCTCTTTTTAAAATTAAAAAAATGGCACGTTTTCTGCAAGCTCTGGTTTCTAAAACAGCCCTAAGGCGGCATGTAATATTAATTAGTTTTAAAAATGACTAATGTTAAGCAACATTACAAAATCACTTCAGCAAAAGAATTTGCCAAACGGCTTTCTGAAATTACAGAAAAATCACTTTTCTATCAAACTCAGCCAAACGCTCTACAGCTTTTCATAAAATCACTTTTCCAAACCAAAATC